>AYJT01093775.1:0-13175 GCA_001278415.1 Ocimum tenuiflorum | reverse complement strand
TTTTTGAGAAGGATCATATTACACTGTTAAAATGTATTCTTCAATGTTTTGTGGACTATATATGCTATCCCATACAAGCATAAATATAGAAGAAATAAACATATAATATTTCACAAAATTACTTAATTATACAAGAGAAATTTTAAGATAGAACTGCTTCATACTTATCTGGACAGTTGCTATTTGTTTATTCTTTTAGAAAGTATTTTAGTTGAATTAAAAAGCATTTTGATGAAAAGAATAATTTTAGTTCCGACAATGTGATTTCTAGTTTCAGCGAAAACATTTTTGTACAATCAATCATCTAAATATCCAAAGTTATTTAACAATTGGAATTGATTTTGAATTCTGCCTCTCCGTTTATAACCCTTAAAAGTTGCACTACATTGATTTGACTAACCCTAGCTTTTCATCCAATGGATTTCAACACATGTAGCATTACTATTTTGACTCCACTAAGACAAAGACATGAATCCATTCTCAATATCTCTTAACATAATTTTTCCTCAAATAATAAAAAATAAATAACCAAATTTTGATGAAAATATATCAGCACTCACATAGGTATTAAGCTGTCGAATGAAGCTGGAGAAATTGTTGTGTTTGAAGTATTTTGGCAGCATGAGTTTGGAGAAGTCCGCCGGCGACCACACCACGAATCCATTTCCTTCGGAGTTCCACGAAACTATGCTGCAGCCGGCGGCGCCACCTTCGCCGCCGCCGTGGCGCCTCTCTTCTTCCTCGGCCTCGAGGAGATCGTAGGTCTTGGAGAGAAATGGGGCGGGGCACTTTATTTTTCGGGGCGTTAACCCGACCCGCCTTGCTGCATGTGAAGCAGCCATGCTTCTTGCCTTCAATCTTTTTGATGAAATGCGTATTCTTCCCTTTTTATAACAAAGTATATTTTTACGTCTAGTGAGGTTTTTTTTTTCTCAAGGTGCTTTTGACTTTTATGTTCCTTTTAATTTGCTATAATTTACATGCTGGATAAAGAAATATTTTATTTGACAAGAGTTGATAAATCGATTGTCCGGGCTCCCTGAGTTAAAATTAATGACCAATTATGTCCAATCAAATTTAAACTTTTTTTTTTAAAAAAAGAAGTAAGGCAAAAATTTGCGTTAGACAACTTAAATGATTTAGAAAGATTTAAATAATTCATTTTATCAACCACATCCATACTCGCTCTGAATCCTAAATCCAAATCCATATTCGCCTAAATACTCACCCTAATGGAAGACCACCTCATCAAATAATTATAAAATGAATGTTGAAGTTATTTTGGAGGGAATGGTGCATTTAAATAAAAATAACTGGAAATTTTTTAGGCAAAAAAGTAAGAAGAAATATAATTAGAAGGGGCCTTACATAAGAGTCGTTCCATAGGCTTGGCTTCTCAAAGACAAACTAAATAAGATTTTACATAAACTTTCCCCTCAAAACAAAATATATTCTTCGACCGGACTATGTTGATTTATTATTCTTTTAGTTTATTAAGAGACTGTATTTTTAAACAGGGAATAATTTTGAAGTGAGATTAATAATTAAATCTGGTAAGTAAACAATTCATTATAAAAAGAAGTAACAAAAAGCCCCATGCTCCGGATTAAATGATGTGCCAAAAGTTCAACATGTATTAATGAAGAAAAAAACAGTTGGAGGCGAAGTAGTTACCTTCTTTGATCATTAATTGTGAAATAGCTATATGAGTAGAGAATTCTTTATTTTGACCTACTCAAATTTAATACACTTGGAATGTTCTTCATTTTTAACAATATGTTGACATTTAAGAATTGTAGTGATATACTTTTTATTGAACGTGCTTATTAATCAAATTATGTTCTAGAAAAAGAAAATCTTTTATCATATGATTGTTCCATTGATTAGTCCATGTCAAAAGAATTTTTAAACAAAGGGATCTCTAATCGAAGGCTTCTTGGCCATAGTAATGAGCATCTCAAAATTGAAAGCAGAAATGGAAGGAAAAAATGTATTTAGAAACAAAAAATATATATGTAAAGCACATACTTAACACTGTTAAGATTGTATAAAAGCTAATAAATCATAATCTGCTCAAGTTCTAGGGGCTCCAAAGCTTAGGACCAAGTTGCGACATGATTCACAGCTAATAAACATAAACAGAAAGCCAAAGCAATCTACCGGGATCGGTTAGAGCAACGTTGTCTTCTCCGATCTCGAGCTTGAGCCTGCTGAACAGAAAGAGGAGGCCGCCTATTGTGTGCCTACACATTCATTCAGCTCACACATCACATACCTAATCCTATTCCTATTCTCAATACCACCTTCCATTTCTTCACCTAAATTTTGAATTTCAGGCAACAGTTTTATGCGCCAAGACCAGGTAATGATTCTAGCAGGAAACAGAGATTACTGTATTATCATGTGGCTTGTAGAAAGGATGATATACATACCCCGATTTCTGTCACGAAACGGCAAGAGGAGCATTGAACAGCTGGTGCTCCATGTGGATACATAAGCAACAATGTACAACCTCCACACTTAACTTGCCCAACTTCATGAGCTGCACAAGGTTCATTTAAACCATTGATGAAGACACTGATATGGGATTGGGAAGTTAAGACAAACAGAAGGATGAGTATGTCATCAAAAAGGTTGAATATATAATTACTTAAGAATCATTGTTGAATTTAAGGATTTGTCAGAGTTAAAATTCATCAAGGTATGACGGAACTTAGACATGACAAATCTTTGGTTAGAAGTGGTCATATTTTGCAAGAGGATAAGATTACCTTCTAGAACAAAGTTTACTTCCTGGCATCCTGGACATCGAATCCATTTTGTTCCTCGTGGATACACACACAGCTTCCGGCAAGTACCACAGACTAGCTGAGCTTTTTCTGCATCGATAAAACATTGCCAGCGTAAGTAGAGGTAAAGAAAGTTGAAAATCAATCAGGAAATCTTTAAGTACTAACTGACAGAACATGCCTTTCTAAGGCAGCTCATTGCATGCGGAGCACAATAAAACTTGTCTCGAGATTGGCAGATTCTCTTAAGAGTGGAGATATGAAGACAACACTAACATTTTCTAAATGTATCATAATAGGTGATTCTCTGACGAAAAATCATAAATGGTATTTCCAGAAACAACTTCACAGAAGTGCTTATAGATTGTCAGCCAATCCCCGTTCTAAGGACGTCTGGTAGAACTTTAGTTCTCACTAAATTTAATTAACTAACCTTGCCCCGTATATCCATGAAGATTCTAAGTATTAAAACTGGACCAGTGTTTGCATTGTGAAGTTATAATAGGACTACATATAGGTAAAAAGAACTTCAGTTTGTCGAGAATATGAAACCTAACATGAAGCAGGACTAATATTGCAAGTTTAAGGAAAGTTGTATACTTGGTTAAACAAGGTTCTAAGATGCAGTTAAATTTCCTACCTCAAAGATATGCATAGTATAAGTTCATAGAACTGGTAGTCACTAACTTAAGAGGTAAGCTACAGTCATGAGCTGAACTAAAAAATATTGCTAAACTGAAAAAGAATGCACTTGCCAGAAGATGACAATTTAGGCACTGGTGTCGATGGTTGTGGATTTGATGGAAGCTGCTGAAGAGGAGATACAGTTTGGTGCCCAGGTGTAGGCCTCCTCTCTTCATTCTTTTTATCCTCGTCTTTGTTCCCTGCATCTATATGTGTAGCACAGACAGAATCTGCCATAGCCAAACATTGAAAAGTCTTAATTTGGCAGATTATTATCTCCTAGTAGTATAATTCTGATGAAGTATAAACATAATCTTACAAAGAAGAACTTTACATCAAGACAACCACAAAGAAGTAATTACAGGGGAATGAATTCCATGAACTCTGCTAGTAGAAAAATATCAAGTAGAAGAATTAACATTAAGAAAATATCGGTCAAGGGCAAGGACATTTTACGAGATAAACAAAATACAAAGGACTGAGAATGAATTAGCAACCATCATACTTTTAACATAGACATTAGAATTAAGCATATGGCAAAAGATCAAACGAACATACCAGCAGGCTGCTCTGATGCCGGTAGCTGTTGTGGCGGAGGTGTAGCTGGTGATGACTGCCCCGTCATGGGTGTCTGTTCTGACTCTGAGTGAGGCATTTCATTGTCATCTTTTGGAGTTATTTCTTTGCTTCCGATTTCAATATCTACAATGCCCCATGTTATACAATGTCTTCAGACTGAAAGGCAAACACATATATTGCTAATATAAAGGCACTTAATATGTCTAATGCACTTATATGGATAATATACGACTCCTTAAAAAGAATCTGTCACCCACCAAAATTAATGTGTTGTCCAAAAGACATAACAAATTCAAAGTAAAACTTAATGGAAGTGAATTTCAAGCTAAAACATACTGGAAGAAACAGTTGACTGCGGCTGCAATGGTGGTGTTTGTGGTTGTGGCATCTGACATGGCAACGCAGACTCCCATCCAGGAGGCGGCCCTTCATCTAATTCTTCGTCACCCTCCTCCTTCACATCTGAGATGTCCAAGGTATGACATATAAAGCCAGACTAATTTTAGTGGCCCACCCGTTCACAAATATTCATGTAAAGATCAAGGAATATAGCAACAAAGTAACACAGGTTCATGCTCAAAGAACGGGGCGCAACTGCACAAGTAAAAACATCACATGAGCTTCTCATCTTCCTAACCTTTAGTGGCTAATTCTCTCATCATTAATCATTGTTCATCTAAAACCCTTCATCAAGATGCTGCTCTAGCTATTTTAAGAGCGTTAAGTCAATTCTAAAACTCAGATATCTAGTCTGATACTTAAACCATTCTAGCTGGAGAATCATACTAAGATAATTCACAAGCTGAAGAATTCAATTGTAAATAAAAGAATGAAACCTGGAGTATTTGATGTTTCTATCGGCAATGCATTTACAAGTTTACTGAACTCCCATCCCGGTGGTGGCCCATCTTCATCATCGTCCATGTCATCTTGTTTGCTGCTTGTCAAATCTGATGATGCTAATATATTAAATATTCCAATATGAGTTATTTTAGCTGTATGAGCAAAACTGATACGCAATAAGAGCAAATGAAGAGAGGTCCGCTGTTGTAGCTTAAAAAACTTGAAGAGGTAGAGCCAGAAAATATTCTATATCAAACATAGCAGATGAAGCAAGAAACTGATGAGCCTGATATAATTGATGACATGCAACAATAACGATAACAAGCAGAGAATTTTGATCACAAGCTACTATTGAGAAATTTAGATAATTGACAATGATATTATGCTGGACAATAGTAGGAATTTAAAAATCAAAAACTAGAAACACAGCTCAGTATATTCCACTCGGGCCAAGCAAGGAAGCATCATGCTATCAAGCACACAAGTTCAACAATATTTTCAGCCATCTCAGCATACCATAACAAATTAAAGAATGAAATATATATGGATGAGTTATAGCCGTTCTTGTCTAGAAATAGTGTAACAAAGTGATCTGCTTTCCAAAAAAGAACTAAAAGATATGCATGTGGAATGTCTAACTAAAACCAATCGCCAACACAGGATAAACCCCAAATACAATCAACAACACAAAGTTATGAATCATCAGAGCAGAAGGCTTGCCCCAGTGTCCCAAAACAAACGGTAAAACAAAAAAGTAAGGGGGCATTAAAAAAAAATTAAAAATTTAAGGGAAAAAAAAAAACTGTTTTTCATGATTGATGTAAAATTTTGAGTACTTAGACGAAGCCCAGCTATTAGCCGCACAAAGAGGTGATAGTAAAGAATGGAATGACCAATATTGGTAATATTATTCCTTTCTCGTGTGTTTTGAGCTAACCAGAAGAAGGAAGCGATTGAAGGGGTTTGGGGGCGATGCAGTCAAACCCAGGTGGGGGGCCATCGTCTTCTTCGCTGTCGGCGGCGGTTTCACCATTCTCCGACGCCGGCACCGTCAGTGGAGTGATGATGCGTTGAAATCCAGGGGGTGGCCCGTCGTCCTCATCGTCTTCTTCTTCTTCCTCTTCTTCTACTACTGCTGTTTCGACAGGTTCTATTTCCTGCTTATCTCCCTCTACCATACTCACTTCTTCCATTTGCACTCTCTCTCAAGTCTGAAGTAAAAGCGTGGGTTTTTGTGAGCAGAAAACGTGAATCTTGATAAACCCTATTAAATTTGGATTCGATTAGTTTTAGGTTTGAGAATCCGCATTTGATGGGACAGTAGATTTGTCCGACGCCCAAAATCGAAGTGGTAGTGGATTGAGTGAAAGTGAAGTCCATAGTCAGATTGCTTTCAAACCTATTCCTCCATTTCCTCTCTCTTTTATTTTAGAAAGCTACTTCAAAGACTTCAACCTTATTAAGTATTGAATTATATTTTCTTCATTCTCTTGGTTCAACTTTTAAATTGCAAGTCTTGACGCTCGTAAACATTATTATATTCTAATTCGATCCTCACCGTATAATTCTATTAAGTTCCCAAATTAATTATGGATTGATTAAATTATGGATTTTCTGCGATGCATAATCAATAGATACGATAATAAGCAAAGTACGTCTAAAAATAAATGGGACCATAATACAAAATTTCAATCCATAAATTCCATTAGAGGGTTGTCCTCAGTTCTTGTAAACCTCAACAAATACAAGATTACACTATCCCAGTATAACCAGTCCTCAGAAATACAAGCATGCATCACTCAAAACTCACCAAAAGTAATGCGTTTTTTTTTCCTCTACATTCGGAAACAAACTCCCATCTCATACATAGTGAATCTCCTCCTACACCCTCCCTCCTCCCTTGGGCATTCACTAAACTCATCCCTCTTCCGCTCCATCAGAAACTTCCTCGTCCCGATGCCGATTTTTACTAACAAATTGTTGCCTAAGCTGGGAGAACATTAATTAAGCTCCTTTCTTCTTTTGATCTTTGGCATGTTTGATGTCCTTTGTAAGCATTCTAGGAGCTATAGCCATAGACATGAGCTCTTGGAACAGCAGCTTGCATGCATATGGAATATGGACCTGAAATGGAGATTTTTTTTCAAGTTCCCAACTGACATCAACGTTGAAATCTAAAAAAAGGCAAATAAATGAAGTAATACCTGAACGATGTCGGTTTTATTTTTGCAGCCTCTGCACTCAAATGAATTCTTCTTCAGGTTAGCAATGGCTATCAAACCACATCGCTCACAAACATGTATCCTGTACGCATCACTTTGATCGAACAACCTCTCCTTCAGAAAATGAGCAGCTCCGTGTGCAATCATGCAGTCTCGCTCCATTTCACCGAAACGGAGACCACCATCACGCGATCGTCCCTCAGCAGGTTGTCTCGTGAGAATCTGAACAGGACCCCTACCCCGAGAGTGAATTTTGTCGTCAACCATATGCTTCAGCCTCTGGTAGTAGGTGGGACCAAGGAATATCATAGATGTGAGCCTCCTGCCAGTATGGCCGTTGTACATGGTCTCGTAACCACGCATCTGATACCCACATTTATGAAGGGCTTTGCTGATATTGTCCACAGTTACATCAGTGAAAGGAGTAGCATCTCCTTCCTTTCCCATATGAGCAGCAACTTTGCCCATGATACACTCAATAAGCTGACCAATAGTCATACGAGAAGGAATAGCATGAGGGTTGACGATGATGTCAGGAGTGATGCCCTCCAAAGTCCATGGCATGTCTTCCTGTGTATAAGTCATACCCACTGTTCCCTTCTGTCCATGCCTACTGCTGAATTTGTCTCCAATTTGAGGAATTCTCACTGATCTCACCCTCACTTTGACAAATCTCAATCCATCAGCATTTGTGGTCAGCAGGACCTGATCCACCATTCCAGTTTCACTGTGTCGTAAGCTTGTACTGTGATCACGTTTTGTGTAACGAGCAGCTTGCCCTTGGGCATCATCAGCAGCTATGGGAGAGGTTTTCCCAATAATCACGTCCTCACCTGAAACTCTAGTTCCTGGAGGTGCAAGCCCATCATCATCCAACTTATCATAGGAGCCATGCCGCATTCCCATGGTGTTAGCTCTATCTGGGCGTCCAAAATCCTCTTTGACTAATGTCCCCATCTTCTTTTCTTCATCTCTATATGAACGGAAAAATAGGGACCGGAAGAAACCACGGTCGATTGATGACTGATTCATAATAACTGAATCTTCTTGATTGTATCCAGAGTAGCACGCAATAGCAACAATGGCATTAATGCCAGCAGGAAGCTGCCTAAAATGCAAATGCTCCATAGCCCGTGTGGTAACAAGTGGTTTTTGAGGATAGTATAGCACATAAGCCAAGGTGTCCTGGAAAAAAAGCCAAGGTTGAAACAATAAATAGTTGAATGACCAGCCAGATGAAGTTCGGTCGAAAATTAGATCATACCATTCGAAACTGATAATTGGTGACATAAATTCCCATGGCTTGTTTACCCATAGCTGACTGGTATGTGTTACGCGGAGACTGAGGAAGGGAAACCAGATTAGCAAATTGAAGAAGTGATGTGAGGATAAAATATCCATCATGAAATTACCTGGTTGTGATCCGGGAAGGGAATAATTGAAGCACAAACACCCAATATCAAGGATGGATGAATCTCACAGTGCGTATAGGTGTCTGAATAAGCCTCTTGAGGTCTTTCCCTTGCGGTAACTAGATCCTGAAGAAAGTATATAAGCATTTCAGTATCTCCAGCATTATAATATCTTATGGGCAAGATCTGGTTTGTTTGATAATTGCTCACATGTATTGTCATAGAAATCATAGTTGTTTCCTCCTCTTCTGTATCAATGTATTCTATAAATCCCTTCGAAACTAGGTCATGCCAACCACCTTCATCAGGAGATTCCTGGGAACAAGCACACAAGTAAAAGACCATGAATGCACGAACATAAAAACCAAAATGAAAAGGTCAGCTTTACAATGGGTGCCAAAAGGACTGGATCCGACATACTCTTAGTTGTAATGCCAGGATATCCTTCTTTTTTATAAGGAGTCTTTGCTTTTCAACAATAAATAATGGACGACTGCAGCGACCATAATCGGTGTATATCCTCAGTTCTTTCAAACGAATATCACGCACCACTCCAACTTCTGTATTGACATCGACCTGTAAACAAAATAACAATGATCGGCTTATTTACCTGGCCTATTACCAAAAACATTACAATGCACAAAGCATTAGCACGCAAAAATATGAAAATTTCCTCAAGTGAGCTAAAGTTATCAATGGCAGAAATGCAATGATCAAATATCCGGAAACCAGAATTATGTATCCAACTTGACAAGTCAAGGAACCTAGGAACATAAAACCTTGACTAAGCAGCAATAGGGAAGGAAGACTTACACGTCTCCTCAAACGTCTTAGAGTAGACACCAACATATCAGGGTTGCGGTGAATACCAACCCAACAACCATTGACAAAGATCTTAGTGGCTTGAGGAATGACCGCAGGGGAAATTTCCTGTAAGTTAAAGAAATATACATAAATACATTTTTGAAAAAAGAGATATACACAACCAAAATTCAGCTCACCTCAAAGTTCTCAGTGCCCCATTCCTCCAAAAACTCTAAAATCGGATAGGCTGCTGAGCCTACTGTAATATACACCATTAGAGCAAGGTTCTTCACCAACCCACATGCCTAGTGGAAGAGGCCAAAGAGAATTTAGATTCATTAACATAAGAGGGGAACCTTCACAGAACTGACTTGTCCAACTGATAGCTATATACAGTACACACTTACCTGTCCTTCAGGTGTTTCTGCAGGACACATCATTCCCCACTGTGAATTATGCAACTGCCTTGGTTTAGCAAGTTTTCCTATAAAAAGGAAAATAAAAGGAATAACAAGTATTAACCACAACAAATATTTGCAGAACACCACCAACGCATTTAATGAAGAATAAAATGCTGAGCTACCTTCACGGCCTATAGGAGAATTGAGCCTTCGCAAATGTGACAAGGTAGAGGCATAAGTCAAACGATTTAACACCTGCCACATTTTCAATAAAAGAACGTTTTCAACTTAGCACTAGATTTGGACCATAGGAAATAGAAGGGATGTTTAAATAATGGCTTAAACAGACAGAAAGTACTCAAGTCAACCTGAGATACTCCAGCTCTTGTACCAGCTGCATTCGCTTGGCCCCAGTTACCAGTAGCAAGTGAATACTTTAAGCCACTGGTTATGGTTTTGGCTTTTATTGCAAATTGTAAATTCACGTCCTTGCCGTTGTCCACACACTGTTGGTATAAAGAAACAATTATGTATTAAAACTTAAGTCATCTCAATGATCTCAAAAAAACAAAGAAAGAATAGAAGAAAGAGAAACCTTTTGAACATAAGACCTCACATCCCTAGTCAACTTTCTGAACAGCTGCAGAAAAGAGAGAATGTCAAACTTCCAATCAACACCCCTCATTTTCTATGGATAGATGACTAGAGTATAATGCATATAAACAAGACCATTCTAAACAAGCCACCCAACAAAGGACCAGCAAGGTCCAGTCTTTTATTGCCATAGTGATCTCTATCATCCTCTGCCCTTCGGCCTAGTGCACAGAGCAGAAGCCGGTGGATGATATACCTGGAAAGAGTGGATGTTGGCATCTGTTTAGCCACACCAGCCACAAAAATGTAAATAGAAACACAAGGAGAATTGAGTACCCGAAGTAATAAGCTTTCTTTGTCTCACAATATTCCCCAACACCAACATGAGGAAGCATTTCTTTTTGAAGAATCTCCTTGGCATACCTGTGTAATGATTATAGGTGTATCTTAGACATGAATGAAGAGAACAATGACATAAGAATTTCAGTAACACGAACTTGATTCTCTTCTCTTTGGTGACACCAACAGTGGCTCCTCTCTTCCCAATGTAGTCCAGAGCAACCTGCATTTTACATATGTGTCAGATCAGCCATCAAGGCATTGATCAAATAAATGTTAAACATTTTAAATTAGAAACATCTACATATAAGACTCATACGTTTTAAACAGCTTTGGCCAGCAAATGAACTGTCCCAGAGCAAGAGTGCATAAGAAAATTATGAATTTTGATAGAATTTATCACATTATCAAAGCATTAGGAGGAAGTTTGAATTGAAACTCAAGGAAACTAGTCACCATAATTGTTAGAGTACTTCATATTGATGCATCCATCCTCCCTCTCCCCCAAATCCAAAAATATAAAAGATTACGAATTCCTTAAAAACTTCAACTGAACGTGAGAATTCAAACCCCACATAATATTGTATGTTAAAGCCACAGACTGACTTTCTGACTGAAGAGTCCAGAATCATTAACATACAACAACCACATGTGAAGTACCCTTATCTGCAGAAAGGAGAAACTGATGCAACGTTGCATTAAGAGTACCTGTTGATTTTGGATTACAAATGCCTCTTCCAAGGATGGCCGAAGCAGTTCCATCATTTGAGTATCTTGAAAATTGTAGCAGATATGCTCTAATATATCTTTGTCAGCAACAAATCCAAGTGCTCGAAACACAATAATGATAGGGATCTCAGTGCGTATGTATGGGAGTGTAGCACGTATATATTGGCCTGAAGAACCCTGAAAGTTGAAAAAACATATGAATACCATAAACCATGTGTCAATTATATGATAATTAATGCTTTGCTTCAAATTTTATTACCCCTTTTGCACTAGTTCGTGAAAGCATCCGGACAAACATAGTGCTAGGTGGCCTATTTTGTGTTTCTGCCATTGACCTAACTTCAGCCACATAAGCATACTTGTTCGGTTGCCTCTTTTTGAAAACGTATACATGATTAGTGCTCATCTTCTCCTGAGCAATTAACACCTTTTCACTACCATTGATGATGAAATAACCACCCTGGTCATATGGACACTCTCCAAGCTCTGTCAAATCCTTCTCCGAATTCTGATACAGCGTGCAATAACTTGACCTCAGCATTATGGGAACCTACTCAACAAACAAAAGGTGGTGTTACAGAGGCACTCATACAGGAACAGACAACCTCCCTCATTACCATAAACATACCTTTCCAATAAAGACTTTTGTGAAATCCTGAGTCTCTGTAACTTCCTCGCCATCATGACCTTTCTTTATGACTCTCTTGGTAACATCAACGTACAATGGAGCTGAATACGTCAAATTCCTTAGTCTTGCAGCCTTGGGAAACAAAGTAGCTGTTTCTCCATCAGACTCTGTCATCATAGGTTTACTAAGGTATATCTGACCAAAACAGATTTTGTATATAGTCTGCACAAGCCAAGACAAGGAGGTACTTTAGACCCTACTTCAGAAATAGCAAAAGTTCATTGGTTTGCAAGAAAAATGAAAAATCTGCTCCAAACTATAAATTAACAAACTTTTTTCTAAAAAGTGAAATCCCACAGAACTCCATCAAATTATTCTGACAAATGATAACTCAAATTAAGCTCCAGCGTCGATGGACCATCAATTTCCCCAATTCAGCTTTGAAATCCACAAAAATTCTTACAAAGCTATTTATAACCATTTCGCCTGTCTAATTCCAACGACACAACCATCGAAACCAGATTCCGTAACTAAAATTATAGTTCCTCTGGTTCTGGCTTAATAGCATCTCTAGATGGCGTGCGGAGTGAAGCGGTGAACTAAAACGTCTGGAATTAATCATAAATCCAGCAATCGGGTAACAAAAAGCTACTTCAACAACCAAAATTCAAAATTCAAAAAAACAAATCCGAGTATCGGCGTCACTGTCCCTCTGCACCCTCCTTCTTAGTCCAGTTATAGCAGTTACAGGAAGGCACTTAAGAAAGACTAATCACCACAGAGTTCCCGCAATTAACCAACAAACTCGAATAAACGCATCATGCCCTTAAAGACCACTTAGTTCCACCTTGCTCTGATTCAACGGCATCCTCAACTAAACAAAACCCAAAAACCCTAACACTCCAAACCCAAAGAATTTACAATTCAAAGCAACGACAACCGACAAGAATCAACCTCGGCGAAGTCCGGCTGGTGACCGGGGTTGTGCTGCGACTCGGGGCGGATCTCGATGTCTGCCGACTCATCAACAATCTCCTGCATCGTGTTCTGAATGAACTCGTCGAAGGAGTCGAGCTGCTGGCGCACCAAACCCTTCTCCTCGAAGTAAGCACTGATGACTGCCCACGCGTCCTCCTGCGTGATATCCTCAT
>AYJT01093747.1:0-10856 GCA_001278415.1 Ocimum tenuiflorum | reverse complement strand
GGAGGAGTCAGAATGTTCACTTATGTTGAAGTCTTCCTCAAATTTGGTCGAAGTCAAAAAAGGGACATGGTTTGAAAGTTGAATTAGACCGAATTCATTCGAAGTGTAGGTAAGTCATTTTCTTAATTATTATAACAGAAAGAATGGGAATCCAAATAGAGCAATTCGATCGAATTGCCCTGTCAATTAGATCAATTGAGCTGCCTATGAAAGGCACTTCGGCCAAAGTCACACACGCATGCACGATTTTTCTTTCTCCCGTAAGTCTTGAAGCGATTTTAACTGCTTTCTTCGAAAAATTCTCGACTTTTTCATTCATCCACCCTGAAGGTCTGAATGCTCACCCTTATCTCCAATTTTTACATGGTTTGGTGAATTGTGGATTTGGATGTGAATGAAGAACTAGGGTTTGATGGTTTGGAAAATTGGTGGAAAATATTTGGGGATTTCTTATGTTTGGTGGTTTTTTGATGATTATTGTTAAATGGGGTCCTCGAATAGTTCACAAATTGCTTTGATTCTTCATTACATTGCTCCGAAATTATGTTTACCATGAATTTGGGGGATTTCAAGTGTTGGTGAAGTATGTTGAGTAATATAATTGAACGATGCATGGGCTTTCGTTGTTTGACTTCATTGTGCATCTATACTTGAACAATTTTTCCAATTTTTAATAATATGTGGTGAATATGTTGATTTGAGGCAAGAATAGTGTTGGAACTGAATTTTCTTGAATGAGTTGAAGAGGCTGTGAGTGATAGTGTTAATTGATGCATGGGCTTTACTTGTTTCACTTAACTGTGTATATTTTGACCAAGTTTGCCGAAGTATTCTTGCATTCATGATGTTTTGACTAAGTTTGTGAGGTAATTGATGTTAGAGAATGATATTGTGGACTGATGAGTGAGAGTGTGCATGAACTCTTGTTGTTGGCTTGAGGATGGAGGATATGGTTATCTGTAGCATTACCATTATCGTTGTTCTTTTGGTGATGTTGTTTGTGCAGATACCATGCCACCCAGGAACAAACCCCAGAGGAACGAGCTATCAATATTGATGGGGTTGCCAGTTGGTCTGTCGCACTATGTTGATGACGAAGTGCTGAGTCTTATTCGCCTCTATAATATTGTGAACACACTTTTTGAGAGGATTGGTTGGAATTAAATCATGGAGGAGCAGTGGGTAACATATAAAGAGATCACAAACGAGTTTTTAAAGACTGTGGAAGTACACAAAAATGGAACTTTACCAACTAGTGTGAAGTTCAAGCTGGGCGAGCAAACATGGATCTCATCTAGGGAACAACTCGATAATAGATCTCCGTGGCCGGCAATCGCAGATGATGACATGCGGGGTGACCCTACTGTTTAGGTCCACAATAATGCCAAAACCTCTTCTATATACAACCCTGCTCTTTGCTACCTTCAACGGGTTCTTGGTAACTCGATCTTTGGTCGCAGTGAATCTGGCCACATTAATGCAGAAGAGTTGCTTGCAATTTACTGCATGATTGGCGGGTTCAGATTATCTTTGTCAGGGTTGTTGATACTATTTTGGGAGCACGCCCGAGACCAGTGTGCTTGGACCATTCGTTGTGAGGGCTCATCACTACAATAGTCCTACATTTCAGGTTGAACTTGGAGAGTTACACCCCTGTCACTGCCAAAAACATCGATAGGAAAACATTGATGAACAACACATTTTGGGCTAGGAGGGACAACTGGTACTACTTCAAGAGCACACTTCATCCCCACTAGATGGTTCCTCACCTTCCCATGACGACTAGCATTTCTGAGGATGGGTCTCACCCATCCGCCTTCTTTGAAAAACTTATTTAAGGCCTTGATCGTGAATAAGTTTGGGAGGATAGGACAGGCTAGGGGTGCTGACTATGGTTTGATTTCTTTATCTCTATCGTTTTTATGTTGACTGATGTTGACATTCAATTAGGTGGTACTTAATTGTTCTGATGATGTTAATTTGGATTTGGTTGGATGTACATAGTAGATAGTTGTCTTATTTCCATTGATTTCATGCATGTGTTATTTTGCATAATCATGTACGTTTTATTTTCTTATTTGCATGTCTTTAGGTTGCATTTACATTTGCATAATCCTGTCTTGAGTTGATGGTTGAACTTGTGACGATCTGAAGTGATATGGTCTGGAATAAGAATGAGGTACATGTTTATGAATTTTGTTTAGCTGGTGTACTCGTGTACAAGATTCAACTTCGATTGCCCTTTGATTATGATTTTGAGTCTGCAGATTGGTCAATGTCCTTCGTTTCTGTGAGCTTTGAGCCGATCTCCTTAGGGTGATAATCTGTTATGAGTGGCAAGACTAAGTTGAGGATCTCTGAAACTTGCATTTGTTCTGTGTCAAGGCTGCATAAATGTGTTTAAGATAAAATAGTTTAAGGCCATCCTTGCTAGCCTAACCTTATCCCATATCATCATAAAGAACCCTTACAAAAAATATTTAACACCCTTCGATAAGCACTTTAAGCTTTTTATTGATTTCTTTGTTTAGAATGAGGTAGTGGAATGTAATGGGTGTGAGGACAAGTGTAAGGAAGAAATGGTTATTGAAGAATGAAAATATTTATACATATAAAAAAAGAACCGTTGAATAAAGTTTGTAAATTGGGCCAATGGTGTTGAATGTACAAAAGGGGACAAAAAATGTTGTTAAGACATGCTGAGAATAATGTTGTGAGTTAGAGGAAGAATGCATTAGTGTATCAATTTGATTTGATCTACCCCTTAGGACAGCCTACATTAGAACCTTGAGAAAGTCTTTTTTTTTATTGAACATATTAACTAGCGGTGGAGATATAGATATGATGCAAGCCTATGGGGGTCCGATTTTAGATTCTTGTGACGAATGATTCTAAATTCTAAATTTTTGGTTGAGGGTACGTGAAATGTTTTTCAAAATCTTTCATGAGAATCGATTTTTGGATTTTTAGATTTGTAGAATTGTGGTGATTAAGACGAGATACTTGTGCATGAGTATTATCTAACTTTACAGATTGAGGCATTGCACTGTATTCATACTTATTCTTTTCTGTATTTGTGATGATTTCATTGAGTGCAATCAAAGATTTAAGTTCGGGAGGTTTGATAAGTGTGCATTTTGTAGGAATTCTTAGGTGCTTTAGTGTTCATTTTAAGTGTCGCTCCATATAAATTACATTGCTTAGTTGTTAATTGAGCTTTACTGCGTAATTTCAGGTTTTAGTGCATATCATGGTTATTGTAGTGCTTAACGGCAAAAGTACTGAAGACTCGATTCAGGAAGTTGTGAAAAGCAATGTTGAAGTTTGAAAAGTGTTGTTTAGGGCCGAGAGTTGAATTTGACCAAATTGCCATTGCAGTTCGATCGAATTGATATTTTCACAAGGATTTGGTGTCAAGGTCAGAGAGACGACTTCGACCGAATTGAAATCTCAATTCGGTCAAAGTGAAGAAGAGTCAAACCTCCGAATACGAGGCAGGGCACTGAATTCGATCGAATTGGGCAAGCAGATGACACATCGAGAGAGTCAGAGAATTGACTTCGATCGAATTAGATGATCAATTCAATCCAAGTGGTGGTGTTTTTAACATGAAATTCCAATTCTTTCCTTGTTCTTGGGCTTGTATATATAGGACTTTTAGTACCTTTCCAGATGGTCTTTTACTTGTTTTTTAGACACCATTTACATTCCTCCACTTAAGTTCTTATAGTTCTTGAACTTTTGTAGCATTGGAAACTTGGAGATCATCAAATTCATCTGTGGAATCATCGTGACAGGATTTATCTTTGCATTTGATTGATATTTCTTCTTTGTTTCTTCATTGTTTGATTCGTAAACATGTCTAGCTAATTTCATTTTAGGTTTCATATCTTGAAACTCTTGTGGATTGATGGGTTTTGACTAAATTATTGTTTCTCCATTCAAATGAATGATTTCTATTTTGATTTCTTATTTTTTGCATATCGATTCGTTGTAGCCAAAATTTATCAATATGTGTTGATGAATTTATTGGTTGGAGAATTCGCCGGATTTGATTTCGAAATTGAATTGCATAATTAACAACCTTAGATGGAATTAATTATGTAGATCTATTGAATCAAATTTAGGGTTTGAATAAATCTTGATCGGAGTTGTTCAATTTCTCGATTTGACTCAATATGTTCTCATGTGTTGGAATTAAAATTTGATGGATGAGATTAATAGAAATCCATGAAATAGCAAGAGGAGTAGAGCATTCGAAGACTGTGTTTTCATATATTGATCATTGCTTAATTTCTTGCCTAGTTTTAATACAAAAACAAAATTTTCAACCACAAAAACATCGTTTAAAATAGTAGTTGATTTCTTATAATTATTTGTAGTGAATTGAACCTCATAAGTAATACCAGATTCGATAATTTAATTTGTGTGCTCATCATTGCGCTATCAGTATGCGACTAGACAATAAGGATACTGATCTGAATTAGTACTTGACGACGTTTCTTGCATCGAGTCCCTGAGGATCGATATTTTATTATTGCAACATGTATTCTGTTAGGAAATACGTGTATCACTCCTCAAATACCATATTGCATCATTAGTCCACTCAAACTTTCAAGCTTTCCTTAGTGCCTCAAAGAAAGGTTGAGTCTTTTCGGAATACTTCAAGACAAACCTATTGAGCGCTACGAGGCATCCTGTCATTCTTCGTACATCATTTAGGGAAGATGGAGGCAGCAGGTCTACTATTGCCTGGGTCTGGACTCAATTCCCCTTCGAGTCACCAAATAGCCCAAGAACTTTCCAGAGGTGACCCCGAAGACGCACTTCGAGGGATTTGGTTCCTATTGAATTTATTAGGGATGAAGATCATCTCCTTCAAGTGATTAAGATGATCTCGGGAGACGAGTGATTTTACTCGCATGTTCTCGATGTAGACCTCTATTATTTTCCCAATTTGCTCGAAGAACCTTTTGTTCACGAGCCATTGATTAGTTGAGCCTGCGTTCTTCAGCCCAAACAACATCACTCTGTAGCAGTAGATACCTTGGTTGGTCATGAAGGTTGTCATTTCTTGGTCCGCCTAGTCCATAATGATTTAGTTATACCCGTAGAAGGCATCCATGAAGGACATCATCTCGTGACTGGCCGTGGCATCAATGAGTCTATCGATATGAGGCACAGGGAATAGATCTTTTAGGCAAACCTTGTTAAGGTCCATGTAATTGACGCATACATGATTTTTTAGTTTTTCTTCTTTACCACAACCACGTCAGACAACCAGTCTAGATACAGAACTTCACGGGCGGCCTTGATTTCGAGGAGCCTTTGCACTTCTTTGTTGATTGCGATGTTTTTTTGGGAGTGAACTGCCTGTGCTTCTTCTTGACAGGCTTGAAGGAGGGATCAACATTTAGCTTGTGAGCGGTCACACTCGGGTCAATCCCTGTCATGTCGTCGTGAGACCACATGAACGTGCAATGCTCTTATATGAGAAAGTTCACCAACTCCTTTCTCGATTAAACGTCTAAACTTGCTTCGATCGAGGTTTTCCGAGTACGATCATCTGGATTTATGACAACTTCCTCTAGCTCTAGATCTAACCCAGACTGATCAGAGTGATAAGATTGTGTTTAATTCGGGATAAAAGGAATCAAATCCATCCAAAAATAAGACCAGGATTAGATTTCTGGATGCACAAAAGCAGATTTTCAATCTTTTGGTGCTTAGAGCCCCACAGTGGGGGTCAATTATTGAGGATCGAGTTTGAACGGGTCAAAATTGAAGCTCTAAGCTAAAATAAAATGGACATCAATACCACAACTTCCAGGAAGGTTTATAGTCCCCCGAAATGGACTTGCTGAGATTTTATATATTTGATCGAAGTAAAGGTTTACAAAGGATTTCCGACCGACAGCGATCAGAATTTATAGAAATTCCTAGCTAAAACGATGAAACAGTAGCCAAAAATGACAGAGAGCGTGTGATGTGTGATTTTCTCGTACAGTTTACTATTTATACATGCTAGAGAGACGAATCTCAATATTCATTGTGGACGGATTACGCAAATTATGGGGGCAATATGCAAATCCTTTGCACAGGAGTTGGAGTCATGATTTGGACGCTATACTAACTCAGCGGAGGAATCATTCTGGGTCCTTACGCGCATGTCTGGGCCCTGCGGAGGATATTTTAGGCACTTCGCTAATTATCTTGAGGGGACCATCTTTCGAGGGCATTCGAGGGGTTTAACCTTGAAAAAGACTTGCTCGAGGGCTTCTCTTTCTTCGTTAGGCTTTCAGCTTCAAGCTTTGGGCTCTACGCGTAGCTTCTGAAAGTTCCTGGGTCCCAGCACTAACCCCTTGAAGGTTTTGATCAGCTCAGATACTTGTTCGAACTGGGTCTGCAAAATCAAAAAGCGAGGCTAAAGTAGAAGGCACGATTTTGACTCTCAACAGAGCCTCCTTGCGCGTGTAAGTCGTGTAAAAGGTATTTACGTCCTTTTCGAGAGTTGCATCGAGTGCAAGTCATTGTCAGAGTAATTTTTTGAGGTGGCTGGCCTTTTCAAGGCACTCTGAGTGCTTTCCAAGAAAATCTATTGTCTCTGGAAATCCTCAGCTAGGGGCTCTAACGAGACCCCTTGATTTGAGCCTCGAGGTTTGGCTTTTCAGGTGTTCCAGTCAAAAAGCTCGTCCCTCGAGTCGGGCCTTGAGGATTGCTTTTTATGCAAAGTGCCTGCTTTTGTGGGTTCGGGGCTTTGCTCGGGTCATTACGTCCAGGGAGATTTTAACCCTCAACATCGCGTAAATTCTATTTTCGATAACCTAGAGTCCTTTGATCAATATCAAAATCACCCGCAATAATTTGGCGCCCACCACGGGGCTCTAACTGCAACGTAATAGAAAATATCGATCAATCTCATAATTCTACTAAAAATTCACTAATCAATTGTTAGATCACTCTAGCGGCAGAATCCACCCACGCGAGTCAGGATTGATAAGTTCTCAAGGCGATGGAAGGAGTTGAGAATCTCCTTCGCAAGCTCACTTCTCAAATTCCCACCTTCACGAGCATTCCAAGGAAATTTGATCTATCCGAGAGGAGTTAGACTACATAGTCTCGCCAAGAATCTTGTCCCACCAGCAGTTTGATATTGCTGGAAAAGGATGTTATCAATCAGCTCAACTACCTCATCAACAAGCCGATAACAAAGGCGGTGTATATCAAAATCATCGAGAAACCTCATTGCCAACCCCAGAGGATGGTCGTATGCCAAATGATTCTGTTGAATCGTCGCACCAAGATCACGTCCCAAGAAAAGATGGAAACATATACGAAAATCTCATTTCTCATCTCACCATCACAATAGAAAAATTCACAGTCCAACCTCTCTCACGAGGTGGTCAATAACGCCCCGACCTCCCCAGCCGGGACGCGACTGTAGGGTCGTGGCATGATCATATCGATAAATAAGATTTAGTAATTGATCATTAAACATTGAAGTAAAGAGTCAATAAAAGATTCACAAGATATGATGCTATACAGAATAAATGTAATTGTAGCCGATTACAAAAGTAAATAAGTTAGGTTACAGAACCAAAATAATTAAAATGTATTCAATTACAAACATTGAATCAATTGTTTAGAAACAGGAAGCATGGTTGAAGAATACATCTGAAGATGTACTCTCCAGGGCAATAATCATCTCAATCTAATTTTCTAAACTCAACGTCTTTCCCTCCTCATGGTTCTCAACCTGCACCTTTAGAAAGATATGCAGGGCGTGAATACAAAAGCACTAAGTGGACACATCGCTAAAACATACATTATATATGAAAATTCAGCACAAGCACGTGGAATCCCATGAGGTTTAATGATCTGAAATCCTCTCGTGTTCATCAACACATTTGTTTAGTTCAACATTTAATACATCAATGAGCTCATATTATCATTCATCATATCAACCCAGTCTACATAAATAAAAGTAATCTGTGGAGGAGGCCTCCTCACACAGTCACGGTTCACACAGTTCACGGTTCACACCACCCACAGTGCACTAATCTTGCCTACTCATTGGAAGATAGGACCTGAATCGTAAATAAGTCACCAACACTCGTTTGTGTCACCCTACCGATTTGCTCGGCTCATACGCACAGTGGGAACAGGTTCATATTATGCAAAATAGTTAAGTGCCCACAATTCGAGTTTGCAAACAAACCATAGTTCGGTGATTTCACAAATAAAAGCAAGTGGAGTTATTTTAGCTATATAAGAAAGCCCACCTCACATCCTTGCTAGGCTCAATGATATGCAGGTGGAATCTCCTCAGTAGCTCCCTTGAGGAGACGAGCACCTTCACGAAATCATGAACATGTGTACGAATTTGAGTTACTAATAACAGAGTTCTAATTATACATAGCGTATCTCATGAGTTACGGATTTTAATTATACATGCAATAGTTTTAGTTGCTGGGTCAAAGCGGAGACATGGTTGGATACTTGGGATATCAATGGGTGCAAAAGAAGTTCTTATATCAGGGTTTGACTCAGAGTTTCATACACTCTCCCAGCGTGGTTATTCGGCTGTGAAGTAAGGTCAAACAAGATGTCGATGACAAGAGGAAAGAAACGCTTGATTTGTTGGGAAAATGGCTAAGCGAAGTGCAAGTGGTGATTCTTCAGGGTTATGGGATCGTTGGTGGTTGTTGGTAAGGTTTCGAATAGGTAAGGTGTTGGATTGGATTGGATTGTATGTAAAACAAGGAGTGGGTTATCAAAGGGTGTTTGGTATAATTCAAAGAAGACAGCTTCCCAATTAGGTTGATCAGGATATTATCGGGCTGATCGAGTGTCAATTCAGATTAGAAATGGATCGAGGTGGGTGATCGAGGGATCAAAATTTAAGGCATTGATCGAGTCGATGAGATGGTTATTCGAGTCGATTAGGGTTAAGAACATGGGATCGATTTGAGACTTGGACTGATGGGATCAAAAAGGTCTTGATCGGGTCGATCAAAGGTTGATCGAGTTGATTGGGGTAAGAAATGTAGGGTCGATTGAGGTTTGGATCAAGGGGATCAAGGTGCTCTGGTCGAGTCGATCAAGGTTCGGATCGAGGGGATCAAGGTATTCTGGTCGAGTCGATCCGAGGTCGATCAAGGTTCGGATCGAGGGGATCAAGGTATTCTGGTCGAGTCAATCCAGGGTCGATCGAGGTTCGGATCGAGAGGATCAAGGTGTTCTAGTCAAGTCAATCTAGGGTCGATCGAGGGGGATCAAGGTGTTCTGGTAGAGTCAATTAAGGATCGATCAATGATTGATCGAGGTTCAGATCGAGGGGATCAAAGGTGTTTGGATCAAGTCAATCCAAGGTCAATCGAGGATTGATTGGGGTTCATTTCGAGGGGTTCGAAGGTGTTTAGATCGAGTTAATCTATGGTCGATCAGGATTGATCAAGGTTCAGATCGAGGGGTTCAAAGGTGTTCGGATCGAATTAATACATGGTCGATCTTCAAGTTTTTTGGGCGTGTGCTTGGTGTTCTTGGTGCCCAGAAAACTCTCAGGAATTTTTGCGATTTTTGTATTTTTTGTCCGAATCTCGCAATGAAGGTATCAATAGGCTCCAAATTCAAACTAAGGGTTCTAGATGGTCAGAATCAACATACAATCACCCTAAGGCATCAAATGAAAGGTATAAAAAGACTAAGATTTTGGAATTAATGGATCAGGTCATGATATAATAGAACACAATGCTTGGAAATGATATTAGCATGGATAAATGAGCATCATTACAAATTTTTAACAAGAAAAGATAATGATTTTTAAGAAAGAGAGAAAGTGTTGGGCTAGGATTTTCAGCTCCGTCACTCTTCCCCCTTCCATTCGATGTGTTCGACGATATTTGGCTCATGAAATTTTCCAAGTGTGAGTCGAGAAATGAATTTGCAAGAGCTTTGCTATATTTTGGACGGTGAGGAATGAAGAGTGGTACTCTTTTATTTATTAGAGGGGAGTGGAGGATGGGGACAAAATTGATGACACGAGCGAGTTGCTTTACCATCTCTGACGCAAATACGCGACATTTTGATTATCCGGTTTTAATGATTGAACTATTATAACAAAATAAATTATAGATATATAAATTACTATCTTTCGACCTCTCGGGTCATGCTCGACTACTTAGGTTTATGACATCATCGATACTGGAAATTTTCCCGGTAAAACTTATAACTGCAACATCTTTTGCTACGGATGTTCAATTAGAATTCCAGAACCACTTCTAGAATCCTCTCATCATATTCCATCATTTCAAATCATAATATGTGCAATAAGAGCTCGTTAATCTTAGGCTAATTAATCGCTCATTATAGACCGACTATTATTATAACAATTATAATTAGTAGAAATAAAATACAGGGTGTTACATTCTTCCCACCTTACAAAACATTTCGTCCTCGAAATTTGCTAGGCTGACTGAAACAATTCTGGGTACTTCGCTCACATCTTGGCCTGTAATTCCCATGTGGCTTCTTCAGTCCTACGATGTCTCCACAAAATTTTTACTATGGGTATTTCCTTGTACCTTAACTGTTAGATCTTTCGGTCTAGGACTACTTAAGGTCTCTCTTCATATTGTAATTCTGGGGTAAGGGTTACTTCCTCATGCCTAATTACATGCTTGACATTGTACACATACTTCCTTAACTGGGACACGTGAAAAACGTTGTGGACATTTTCGGGGCTTGGTGGCAATGCTAACCGGTTGTTGTTTCCTACTGTAGAACGGTGTGAGCTACAAATCCTTCCCCAACCACTACTAATTCCAGTGTTCTAAAACAAACATCATCCTAGTATT
>AYJT01093682.1:0-10355 GCA_001278415.1 Ocimum tenuiflorum | reverse complement strand
TCCCTCCTCACCTCCAAAACCTGGTGCGACGTCGTATCACCCAATTCGACGGAACAACACGACATCGAATTTGCGTCCGCTTCCCTTTTTCTCTCTACTGATAAACCCAAAATCCAACCACACAATCATCAACACGGACGCATTCAGCCATGAGCTCGAGAGATAACAGTCCATGGAGTACGGGTGAGGTAAGGGATAATTAAGACGCAGATTTGAGACGAAGAAAACCTGCAAATCGAGGCGTGATTTGGGGGAAACGAGAACGCGGGCTCAAAGCTGAAGAGCTGCCGCCATGTGGATGATCTGTGTGTGTGTGGAGTCGAAATCGATATACAGAGAGCGAGAGAGGAGGTCAGGAGGTTTTTTTTTTTTTTGAATTAATTTGAATTCCACAATTTTGTATTTTAAGAAAAAAAAAAGAAATATTTTCAAAAACATGTAGTAATGCAGAAATTGAAAATTGTATAAGTGCATAATAAACTCATTCAATAATATTTAACGGGTCTCTCGTATTCTTTACTTGAAAAGCACTCGTTTATACACGATAAACTCATCAATTTCCGCCATACACGCAACACTTTCCATGTGTAAAGACGTGAGCGTAGATAACGCTCACGTCTACTGTGTTTATATTTGTGAATGTTACGAGGTTTTAATTTTTTATTCTAATATAATTACTACTTTCACATTATAATTTATACGTATATACTTATCCTATGAGTTATGGACTATGTCATCAGTGTATTTACACCATGTTTACGTTTATGTAAAAAGTGTTTTCAATTTCAACAATTTATCTTCGGAAATATTAATACTTATTTATTTTATTTATAAGAACAGCAATATTTGATTTTATGGTTCAAAAGTATTTATTATTTTCATATTTAATAGTGAACAGATGATGATGGGCCCATCAAATTCCTTCGAATCTTTAATCATTTAAACAAACAAAAAAAAAAAAAATTGACTCTCATTTTTATTTAATTAATTAATAAATTATCAATCGGTTGTCCATTTGGGGACAATCCATTGGGGAAATTATAAATACCGACTCTCCCATCCTCCAAATACATTTATAATCCGAACCGAACCCACTCCGAAGTTACACAGGAGAAATACAACTTGCTATCACTTCAATGCAAAGGGTGATCAAATTTCCACCTTTTGTGAGAAGAATTACAACCATTATAAGTACCCAAATCCATATAAACTAAAACATACCATGTCATAGTACCTCAATCAACAAAAATGGCATCAAATGGCTTACACTTTACTAAGCTTGATGGTAGTGATGCAACTTGTACAACAACACTTTCCCAGCAGCATTTCCCACTGCCATAAAACCTCCATGAGGGCTGAAATCCGCGCAGCTCGGATACTGCACCACAGCCTGATTAGGCGGGGGCCAGTTCGAGAAAACGGTTAATGATGGCACGTGAATCAGCTTCATGCTGTTCTTCTTCATGCGCGAACCGATCGCCAAAATCTGAGCATCCGAATTGAACCTCGTGAAATCCACCTTCGTTGTCAAGTTATCGATAGCTTTCAAGGGTTTTCGCTTCCCACCGACGAATTCATCCCTGTTGTAGATGTTCACAATACCACTATCCGAACCGGCTGCAAATAAGTTCCCAACTGGGGAAACACTCAATGCTGTGCCTGTTAAGCAGCCTTCGTCAGTTCCTTTATGGAAACACAGCCTTGTTCTTAAATCCCAGTGATAAATCTGCCCGTCGCAACCAGAGCTCAGCAGTTCTTGGCTGTCGTTGGAGAATGCTATCGATCTAACAGTTCCATTCATCTTCAGTGATCCAATCAGTTCTTTAGTCTTTGATGACACTAATAGAATATGCCCTTCGTTTCCAAGAAACGCAATGGTGTTGGAATCGGGGCTGACCTCGAAAGCTTCTAGACTCTTCTCCTCCCTGCCTACAAGAGGGCCTATCTTATCTACTGTGGCTTTGGTTAAATCAAAGCTATAAGCAAACTTCCTCCTTCCTGATATGATGGCCTTTGAGCCATCGGGTAAGAAAGCAGCCTTTCGAATAGGACAGTCCTCGAGAAATATGCTCTGTATCATCTCATTTTTCTTCCCATCAATTTGAAAGAACTTCAATGTTCTATCCAACCCTCCAACGAGAAGCAACTGCGCATTCTTATGGAACTGAACAGAATTAATTGGACCGCGGCAAGGATCCTTCATGTTAGCATCGAGTAATCTAGAATACTCAAGAAGCCCGGGTAATAATTTTGAACTCCTCTTTAAGACAAGATCTTCGTTTGTTTTCAAGATATCATCGCCGTTTTCCTTGTCTGAGTCATCTTCTTCGGAATTATACGTTAGCTGAGAATTGGGGCGTGCCCAATCAGTGCCAGGGTTCATCTTCATGTGTTGAGCTCTCAATCTAGAGGCATATGCAGAGGCAGAAATTACACGTTCGCCCTCTTCCTTCCTTAGCTTTCGTAGTTTATTAACTTCGGCTATGTTTACACTAGTGTTCTCCTCTTCATCATCTACCCACACGGGTTTCCTTTCTTTGTTACTCCACTCTTCAGCACTCTCTTCTCTGGTGTCCATATCCTCCTCGTACACAGACAACATACTATTCGCCGACCTATCAGTGAAGAACAACGAAGAACTGTTGTCAACCTCCGACCGAGCTTCATCTTCATCGTCCTTCCCAAACTCAACAGGTGAATGCAAGGACCCGAACAGAAAGCTCTCGAGCTTCTTCATCTGTTTCCCCTCCTCGATTTCCAGCAGCTCGTCGTTCTCCTTCTGCCCTTTCTTTCTCTTCTTATTCTTTGTAGAATCTAAGACAAGCTTGCCCCCATCGACATCCTCTTCTTCCCTTTCTTCAACAAGTGCAGTCCCATCTTTCTTCGATACCTTCGTCTTCGTCTTCACTACCTCCTTAGTTATAGCATTTTGAGAAATTAAGCTCATTTTTTCCAAGTCGCAAGCTGCTGCAACCAAATTCAAATACTAAAACCAATCAATAATAAACATACATATCTAAAATCTATACCCATATACTAATTTCCTATCCTGATCAAATAAGCATGATTATTCAAGTTACTTTTTCAAATCGAGAAACAGCAAATTTAATTTCAAGTTTGATGCATATTACACTATTTAAATACAAAGCATGCACTGAAGACTCGCAGTAACAACATTGTAGCAGGATCTCTAGTTCAACAATGTGCATCTTACATATTTCCAGGATTTATAGTTTTGAATTAGCATTTTTATTCTCAGAAAAACATAATTAGCTTCAAGAAGAAGAAAAAAATTGCAACCAGCTGCGGAAATTATAAAATACGAAGTATATTCAGCTCTACAAAATAAAACTTACTCTAGGTCAAAACGAAAAGAAAAAACAAAAGATTGAGCTTTAAACAGGAAGGGAAACTACAGAATTCGGTGTGAAATTACGTACCTTTTCTGAATACACAGCTGTTGACTTGACTTCCTCCGATCACTAATGGAAACGAAGAACTTCACAACGGAATCAATGGTGAAAGCGTGAAATTGCGAAAAACCCTAAACCCATTAACGCCAGCCCATTTTGTAATAACCATAATAATTGGTCTGCATTTTTTCAGTTACTCCTCATACACTCAAGCCCAAATGATGTTAATTATAGGCCCAAATAACGAGGGTAGAATAAAGTGTTTATACACATGTATATATTTAAAATATATATATATTTTTTAATTTTATTTATGGAGTGTAGCTATTTAAAAGTTTGGAGGAATGGTTCACTCAAAGTGCCTCGTTATCCATACATTCTCGGATAGTATCAACTACCCTCTCATCGTGGGGCTACTGATAATTTGATTGAAGGTCATTTTAGTACTTTTTCACGTAATAAAGAAAATGAAATTAAAACAAATTCGATGTAATTTTTTTTTCAGTTGAGTCGGTAACTAAGGCTTTGTTTGATGTGTATCTTGAAAAAAGTGAAATATCTTAAAAAAATTAAAAAAAATATTTGTTTGTATTTTAGTTGAGAAAAGAAAAAGATAAATATAAATTTTGAATTTATTTTAACGACCCAATTTTTCCTTAAAATTAAATCAAATTAAATGTTGGTGGGTCTCACCCATGAATAAACCAACGTTCAAACCCGTCAACCGACAAGATCCGGACCCGCCTCACATTGACTGTCCACTTCATTTCCACTTTAAAATATTTTAAAATCCCTATAAATATATTCTAAGATTATTTAATATTATTCAATAATCATTGTTGCACATAACCAGCAACGCCCCGACATATGATAATGCGAAAATACCTACTTATTAGGCACCCAAAAATCGTTCGATATTTTCAGTTCCATACTTGCATTTTTTATTCGATCAATAATTTTTCGTCAAAATATTTTGAAATCTTAGTTTAAAAACTATTTTGGTATTTTTTAATTCCAATCTCCTTGTATTATTGAGAACAATATAAGATAAATTGAGCAAATGAAAATGTGATTCACTTAATAATTCATTGGTTTTGGGACCGAACTTGCAATTTTTTTAGTTCTGGGACTAAAAGTAAATCTTTAAAACTAAAATGTAATGGAACCGTGTCCTACAAGACCAAAATTGCAATTCACTTTATAAACAGAGTAAGCATTTCGTTGTAGAGGTAAATATATACAAAATAAAGGTCATGGGTTCGAGTCCATATGGGGACATCCGCGTGAATTTATTTAATATTATATTTAAGTTCAAAAAAATCTACCACCTCGAGGTGCAGTTGTAAGCTCCTTTTTCATAACCTTAAAAGTTATATACTTGAGTCTATGTGAAAACATTTGCGTAAATTTATTTAATATTATACTTAAGTTTAAAAAAAAAAACTCAAATACTAAATTCAACCTAATTAGTTGACTGAGAATTAGAGAATGCATGGTCGTACCGACCATCATAATTAGAGGATTAATCTGGGCCGTCGATTACCGACCAAGCCATAAAATCAGGCAGCTGGTTTGTCCCACGTGTCTCTATCATTTTTCATGGAATTAGGCTCACAAGGCGTTGGTCTTCCCACTAACACACATATCTCCCCTCAATATAATAATGTCCCCACCCTAAAATAAAAATATATATGCAACTTATATTATTATTTTTTTGTCGAATTATTCACAACACATTGTCTAGGATTTATGATTTTCAATCTCATTGATATACTCATCAAGATTGCCTAGTCGCATCAATGTGATTTGGAATAAACGATATGATACAATAGTTTGAGATTCTACGAACCAATACAGGTCTTTTATAACATGTTTTGTTATCACTCGAATGTGTTCTAGAAAACTTCACATAGGTTCATCCATCCATCCCAATTCTATTTCATATCAAATACACCTATCCGGAATTTTATTGGAACGAGGATTAGGGAAAATGATGCATCACATTGATATGAATAGAAAAATCAGATTATTTAAGCTCTTATCAACCAAAATTATATTTAAAAAGCTCCAAAAATAGAAAGACACCATTTTTACTAAAAATATCACCACATATGAATTTATAAATAAATTAAATTAGTTCACGGGTTACTCAGAATTATATTTTTTAAAAAACACTCAATTTATGTATTCTAATAGAATTAACTTTGGACTCTTCAATCGTCTACTTATTTAAACATTAAGGTGGTGTTTGGTTGGTGAGTTTGAAATGAGGAATGAAATTAAACCCGAAATGAGTTGTTTGATTGGTAATTTTTGATTGGATATCTGGGAATGATGCGGGTTTCATTTCAAATCCACAGTCATTTCCTTTACTATCAAAGTCATACTCATAGTGATTCCCGCCAATTAAAAACGAACGCCGCCTAAATTAATTCATAATATATAAATAATTCAATGCCTTTTTTGTGAACTTTACTTTGGACACACGAATTACACAGAAAGAGAAACAGAAAAAAGGATAGGCGGGGCCCGCTGTCATCAAATTCACGTACACGAATATTAAATAATGTCTCAAAAATCCCTATATATATATAAAACTTCTCATCCCTAATTCTCACCTTCACACAGCTTTGCATTCCACAAATCAGATCAACAAATAAATCAACGATTCAGCCCTAAGTCTGCACGGAATCGAATCCAAATCAACGCCGCAGCAGCAGAAGCAAAATGGAAAGAACAATTTTCGAGAACGATGATCTGAATCTCAAGGCGACCGAGCTCAGATTAGGCTTACCTGGAAGCGATGAATCGGAGCAGCCGTCTTCGTCTTGCGCCATCAGCAACAAGAGATCTTCGTCGGAGATGGAAGCTTCTTCCGGCGGGGATGAAGCTCGCGAGTCCGCCGCTCCACCGCCCAAGTAAGTCTAGAGAGAGAAAGTGGTGTGTTTGAATTGTTGAAATTGAATTGGACTAGGCTAATCGGAGAAGTTGGTGGTGTTATTTGCAGGGCGCAAGTGGTAGGGTGGCCACCGTTGAGATCTTATCGGAGAAACGCGCTGAGTAAATCCGAATCGGATGGATCTCTATTGCTTGTGAAAGTGAGCATGGATGGAGCTCCGTATTTGCGGAAGATTGATCTCAAATTCTACAACGCCTACTCCGATCTTCTCAAGGCGTTGCAGAATATGTTCAAGTGTACCATAGGTATTGAATCTTGTACTCTTTGCTCGTTCCATTTCTATCCCCCAATTCAAAAAAAAAATGTTCAGAATCAATCAGCTTTTGTTACATCCAATTAGGGCATTTACAACTTTTAATAGCCACAAGTAACAAAATTGAAAGAGTTATTATATACTAGCCATTGAATGATGAATCCAACCTCGATAAAAAGTGATTAAAAAACGAAATGTGACACTAGAATACAATATATTTGGTATTAAAGATTGTTTTTATTGTCATGATTCAGGTGTTTACACAGAGAGAGAAGGGTATAATGGGTCTGAATATGCACCAACTTATGAAGACAGAGATGGGGATTTGATGCTTGTTGGAGATGTTCCATGGGAGATGTTCATCACTTCTTGCAGAAGGTTGAGGATCATGAAATCCTCTGAAGCTAAAGGCTTGGGGGTTTCCCCCTAGATTTCCGACTGTGTTTCATCTGACAGCCCTCGGTTCATGGCTGTCGGAATCGAGAGAGAAATTATAACGAGACATGAATGATGCTTGGATGGGACATGAAGATTCATCCACTTCTTCACGGATTTGTACAAATGATAGAGAATTGGTTGTTTCTTGCTGCTCAATTTATGTTTTGTTTGGAAAAATTGTTTGTATTAACAGGGGCAAAGTGTAATAAATATTCAAAACAATTATACTCCAATGTAATTAGAAGAAAATACAGTTTCTACATAGCCTTTCTTGTCATTCGGTTTCTATTTTATTTCATTTTAATTTTTAATTAAAGATTGATAATACCCTCCCACAATACCGACCGGGGTCCCGGTTTGATTCGATTTATTAAAGCTCGATGAAGCTCGTGAACTTCATATTTAACTACTGACGAGTTGAAAAACTACAGCACACATTAATTAACAAAAGCTTGAACAATACTATGTACAAGCATAGAGATGGAGGCTGCCACAATAACTCCAAAGGGAACTAACTGTACAGGAAAATTCAGGATCATACACCTACCTATCAGTCAGCAGGATTGTAAGCTTAAAATGAGCCAAGATTATCAGCAGCCATTAAATCCACATGCATGCCAGAATTCTGCTCATTGAATGATTCCATCTTCGAGTCGAGTACAGAAAGCTGTGACTTCACCCATGGTGGATTATACCTGCCTTCGATCCACAACGCTTCGCCGGTATCTTTGTGCTTGAAGTCCGGATAGTTCGGGCTTCTCTGTTGAAGACAACAGAGTCAGTGAGAAATAGGGAGCGATGATATATGATACATTCCATGCTGCACTTTCAAGAATGCAGTTTGTGTGGTTTCATCGATTTTGGAGGAGTCTAGGGGGCACTTATAGATTGTGGGCCGAAGTTAGCCAATGATCTTGAAGCTTGACTCGATAATAAACAAGTCAAACTCGATCAAGAAGCGCTTGATTAACACCCTTAGGGATTCAAGGTGCATTTTTAAGTAGTTAAAAAAGAAATAAAACTAATAGAGTGTAGTACCTTGTTCTTCCTATTATCCCACCACTCCATTGGATTAGCAAAGAAGGCTTGCCAGAGTTCTTCTGTGGAAGTAGAGCCAGTTGAATTTGCAGAATAAGAATTTTGCCTTTTCTCTACAAATCAAAACTAACTTCATTAAACAAAAAGGTGACCAAGTAAACCATCCAAGAAGAAAAGGGAAGGAGGAAATGGAATAAGTTACCAGGTGTAATAGAGTCCCCATTGTACAACGAAACAGGCGATGATGATACGCTCCTCTCGACAAAATTCAGTTGCTGAACAACTACCTGGGAAAGATGACAGAAGATGCAAACAAGCTTTAATACACTTGGATAAATATAGGTCTTACGAAATGGATCAAATAGGAACTCGTCAATGTGTAAGAATAAGAACTTCTGCATATACGTGCATTGTACGATATCATATGAATGTCATTCATATGCGTTCATATGTAATAGTTCGTATTTCTACACATTAACGAGTTCTCTATACACAAACACGTTTGACATAGAGGAGAAACCTTATAGTAGATCTGCTGCTTCCCATCATCTGTCTCAACTGAATCTGAAACTAGGCGACCAGAGACATGAATTTGATGACCTTTTTCCACATATTGAGAAGCAATATGAGCTAATTCATCCCAGAAAGTCAAGTTAATCCTGAAATTTATCAACAACTTTTACAGATTAATCCTGAAATGAAAATACATCAACCCACATATCAATCTATAAACAGAATTACCCGTTGTCGATCAAAGTTGTTTCAGCAGAACTTTCAAATTAAACCATCGATATAGGAAAAAATTGAGTAAGAGAGCTAAAAACCTCACCATGTCGTATCGGTTTGCGATTTTTTGACGGCGAGGCGAGACCAAGCCACAGTTTTTCCGGAAGCGAGGTGTTTGATTTGGACGGGAGCGCCAACCACGCCGATAAGGCGGACCGAATTGCAGAGCTCCTTCCTCCACGGAATCTCCGGTGGCCTAGGGTACTGCATCGCATACCGTTCGTACTCGTAAATCTCATTGCTATCGCCGCCTCCGCCGGTGTAATCGGAGGAACATTTAATGCGGGCGCCGGGGGCGAATCTTCGGCCGGCATTGGGATTTAGGGACGGAAATGTGAATGATGGAAATGGAGAAGGATTTCGGTGGAGGAGAAGCGTGTTCTTCACCGCCACAGCTTGCTCTAACGCCATGGCAGCAGGAATTTGTGAATTCTTGCCCTCTTTAGGGTTTTGAATTTTGAGTTAAAAATTCTTGCAGGCAGCCGAGACATTTCCCCTTTGCAGATCAAATTTAAAAAAAAAAAAAATCGCAATAAAATTGATTTAAACAAAGTTCTTTTTTTTCTGAATTAAATTTTATTAAATTTAATTTTTCATTAACGTTGAAAATAAAATACAAAACGTTGAGCTTGAATTGATAGAATAGAACTCAAACATCAATTTCTTATCGAATTTGGATTTATCTACTTGAACACCTCCATTTATAAATTACATAAATCGAATTTACTTATGTATAGGGCCAATTTGATTCGTCTAATCTGATAGATTTCTTAGTTTATGTATGCAGAACTTAACTTGATTTATCACATATGTGATTTTGATGTGTTCAATGTAACTCGGACTCGTGATCTATCGACCAGAGGTGTTCATGGTTTGGCCGAAACCAAATTAATTTGGCCGGGTTGAAAGAAAAAAATAGGGCCGGTCGGTCTGAAAAATCACAAACCGGATAGATTGATTTGACCGACGGTTTGGCATGAAACCAACCATTTCAGCAGGATTGACCGTATTAAACAAAGCTATTAAAACTACTGTCTTATATTCTTTCAATAATGTATACACTATTAACTCAAAATGATAATAATAATAATATAAGCAATATATCTTATATTGAACTTTAATTTATTGGTGCAGTCTTTAGTTGGTGTTTTGTATTAATTAATATAATTATTTCTTTGTCGATAAAGTCGGTGATATTTGTATTAATATTTGTAAAGATGAATATATTTTGCATCTGTAAAATAAGAATTCAAATCGTTAAAACCGACCAAACTAAACTATTTTAATATAATTTAACCGGTTCGATTTGGAAAGTAATTTGACCAGTTTGATTTTGTATTTATTGATTTGGCCGATATTTTACCTATCAAATCGGCCAACCGACCGACGAACACCCCTACTATTGACCACAGGCCATTTAACCACTCGAGTCCCGAGTTTGGTACATATTGATCGTATTTAGATATTT
>AYJT01093636.1:0-14452 GCA_001278415.1 Ocimum tenuiflorum | reverse complement strand
ATTTTTTTTTTTTTTGTTAACACTAATTAATTACACTCGTTTCTGATAAAATCAGAAGTGAAAAAGTAATATAAATTCAACAATTCAAATATAATTTATTGTGCTACTCTACCCAACTATTGAATAACATAAATTATCTAGAGTGTGACACACGTGATTTCCTGTCAAATATTTGGAATCATTTTTTTTAATCTCGATCAAGTTATTGTACATGTGATGTGTAATGAGTATAATTTTTAACCCATACTGGGATTTTTCTGAAAATATAATTAAAAAATGAACAATTAAAAGAAGAAATATGATAAAAATAGGTTCGAAATTAGAAAAATTATTTTTTTAAGATGGTAAAATAATACATACTGGTTACATTCAGTAAAAAGAGGTTGAGAATATTTTGACCCAGAGAACTATAAATTTCTATTTTCGTCCATAAATGTTGATGGTCCAAAATGAATTAACGGGTGATGTCGTGATACGATTATATTCTTAACAAATCGTGTTCGTGTTGGGTTTTAATGAATCGTGTCACTAACAGGTCAATATGATAATGACCCAATAGGCTAATGTACAAGAATTGCCGCCCTCTGTTAGTTTGGAAAAATTGCAAAAAAAGAATTTCGAAATAAAAAAATGTTATATATAATATATGTATAGATAAGTCTGCGGGCCGTACAGCTATACAAAGTACAAACAGATTTCGCTCGATAAAACCCTCGCTGTAGGGGAAAGTAGGGTTCATCAAACACAGTCGCCCGCATTTGGGATTCAACGGCGATCACGGTTCGATAATCTGCAGATCTGATCTCTCAAACTGTATCATCCTTTACTCTCTTTCTCTTTTCGATTCCTATATGTCGTTCGATTTGTTGTTGAATGAAATTGAATGCTATTTCGTATTTTCCGTGGTAAATTAGAAGTTTTCAGCTTCACGAAGGCTCCTTCTCTTTAGTTTGCTCGGTTTGAAATGTTGGAAAATCATATCCGTTTAATTCTGAACTATAATTCTTTAGCGTTATGGGTTGTACGGGTATTTGTTGGTCGTTTGCTCAGTTAACTCATTATGTATTTAGTAATTGGGATTTGGCTAGCATGGTTTCAATTTGAGCTTATTTTTGGATTCATATAGTACTCTGCTTTGTATTATGGAATATATAATTTGTAGGAATTCGCAAAACTATATTACAATTACAGTTCGAGCACATAAAAACTTGTGGGTGTTAGTATTTTGAGCCAGTGATTGCTGTCTTCTCATGATTATGTAATTAGGTTGATTGACCTTATATGTGGTATAGATGTTGGAGCTATATCATTATTAGAGTTAGTCATAGTGCTGCTTATCAATTGAATTATTGATTTCAATTTTAAGTTAGTTACATTGTCAAGGATTTAAAAACCACAATGTATGATTTTATTCCCCCACACCTTGCCCCAGGCAGTCTTAAGATGACAACTGAAGAGGCTGATGGAAATTCACTTTCTCCGTCTCACGCGGATTCTCTGGAAGCTGCGGCCACACAGGAGAAAGCTCACAAAGGGTCGTCAAGTTCTGGATCCAAGGTTTGTAGTTTTGGAGATGCAATAACCTGTTTTGTTGGTGATTATGTTTTTGCTATTGAATAATGAGACTCCTGGATTACTTACGTTTACCCATATCAAACCATGTTTGTTTTGCTAATGGTTCATTTTGAGTATATGCAAATTTATTTTTATAATGTAGTTAGTAGCTCTATTTGGCTTATGAATCATATATGATGCAGCCATTAAGAAACTTGTTTGATAGTGTACTGGATAGATAAATGTAGCATTGTTTTTTCTTTTTTTTTTCCTAACATAATAGTTAATCTTACTAGAAAATGTGAGAGTATTCTTGGGTTTGTATATTTATGATATCTTATACTTTGAATGTTATGTTAGTTACTGTAAGTGGACGATGGGATAAGTTGTTTGATCTACTTCAAGTTTGAAAAGTGGTGATGCCAACAGATCTTCTTTCCATTAAAGATATAAATAAGTGGCTATCAGCTATCTTCAGCATTCTTTGCAGCTGGGCTTTGATGTTATTCGTAAAAGATAATGATCAATTTGGTGGACTCCTTTTCTTCTATGATGCTTGAAAAAAGAATTGTTTAGAATCTTTTGCACAGAGAACTTGAGATCGCCAAAAGCCTACCCTGTTTATAATGAAACACTCTAGTTTCAGAAACTATCAGAAGATGTCAGTCGCGCATTAATATAGTCGACCAGAAAAAACGATGGAAAATTTAAACTGAAATTGCTAGCTTGGTGTAATCATGCTATTCTCCAATTTTTATATTTCATTGACATGCCCTGTTTGAAACATGCATCTACTTTTCCATTGTCTGCACATGACTTTGAATCTAGTATATTTTTTTGAATGTAGTGTATATTGGTGTGACATGTATCCTACTTCACTTTTGCAGCATGAATCTCGCGAACATGCAAAAGACAGGGAGAGGGAATCCTCTAGAAGCAGAGACAAGGAGAGGGAAAGAGTTCGAGATAAAGATAGGGACAGGGACAGGGACAAAGATAAGGACCGGGATCGAGAGAGGGATAGGGACAGAGATAGGGATAGGGACAGGGATAGAGATAGGGACAGGGAAAGAGATAGAGATAAAGATAGGGAAAGGGAGCGGGAAAAGGATCGTGATCGGCATCACCGAGATCGCCACAGAGACCGCAGTGACAGAAGGGAAAGGACCAGGGATAGGGAAGATGATGATGACTACCACCGAAGCCGAGACCATGACAGGTGAGAAAGTGCAACTCTTTTTGTTCTCTACCTGCAATGGTCTCAGATCACTAAGGTGAAATGTTCGGATTTCAGGCGGAGAGATTATGATAGAGACAGGGAGGAAAGACACAGACGGAGATCTAGATCTCGTTCTAGGGCTAGATCTGAGCACAGATCGAGGTCACGGTCTCGTTCACGCTCCAAAAGGTAGTTTGTGATCATGCTCTTATTTTGTTTTTTGTGATTGGTCTTATTTGAGAAACCTTGTTGCTTGGTGCCACAATTTTTTAACGGAAACCAAAAAAAATTGCAAGATATTTTGTTTATTGATTTCAAAATTTATGTCTTTGAGGGGATAAAAAAGGTAATCACAAACTTCTGACTGCTTAGGAACTCTGATTCTACATTAGTTTTTTTTATTCCTGATTGAGATTCCTAGGAAAATCTTATTATACTCCCATATGCGAGACAATTTTTCCAGTGCTCTCTGTTTGATGTTTGCCGATAAATATCTGAAGTACGTGTTATATATGCCACCTGTTTAAGAGATAGCACAGTTGGCATAATGATATCCCATATGTGAGACGATTCTTCCAGTTCTCCGTGCGTGGTGTCCATAAGAATCAGCTTCTATTGACATCATTCCTTATTACGCACTCACATTAGCCTTATATTTGAGAAATGCAGCCTGTCAAGTTTTTTCCCGAGTTATATGTTGGCAGAAAATTATCACGTAAAATTGGGTGATTTCTTTTCTTTGTTTATTTGTTATTGTCCTATTATACCAAGACTTGTTAATTTGGGTTTCATCCTAAATGTTTTACTTGATCTAAATTCTTGACTGTTACCACCACATTTTGCTTGTCTTTGCCCTTAACGGTATACTCTACAGCAAAAGGATGAGTGGTTTTGACATGGCACCTCCTGCGGCATTGCTTCCAAATGCTGGCGCTGTTGTTCCAGGTACAGCTAAACAACTGTACTACGATTTACTTGATATGATAACTTTTGCATTTTCTTTCCTGTGATATAGTGTGGAATGGTCGTATCAAAAAAATGGTTTCATGTTGGTAAGCGTACTCGGTCCTTCAACCGCACATCACAATTTGGAGTACTAGTACCTAAAATTGACTGTTCATTTTTTTTATTTAATTATTTGCTTAGTGATGGAAACTGAGAGAGTTTTTGGTTTCCTGTTGTGTTTTGTGTTTTTTGTTTGTTTTGTATGTGCTATGTTATGTTCTAAGAAGGCAATGTTGGGCCACTAGCCCCACTGTGCTGACAATGGGCGTGAGCCGACTTCTGTAGCTTTTATGTACAAGGAAGAATGAATACACAGGTCCTGTCCATCTCTAACCAGGATGCTTGGTAGCTTCTTACAGAGTTTCTTGTAGATGTTTCCATTGGAGTTCTATTGCAAATTGATAAGCAGTCTATACTTGGAATATAATCAAGGATAAAATTTATTAACTAATATAAACTCTGGCTTCAGTAACTTAGAAAAAGGGCGCTTCAGCTTTTTTGTGTTAGGTGTAACTTGGTAAACAATTTACAGGTCAGCTGCCAGGAACTACCCCCGCCATTCCCGGAATGTTTCCCAACATGTTACCTTTGGCAGGCGGACAGGTTAGCTTGTTCTACCTTTCAAATTATGTCTTTCTTATATATCCAAGACTTATCTTTAACTTGATTGCAGTTTGGAGGGCTCCCTGTGATGCCTGTGCAGGCAATGACTCAGCAGGTTTTTTGTGTACTTACATGATTTGCATTATACCTGAAAATTAAATGGAGTCTTCTTAAATAAATTCTGTTTGTCAGGCTACCAGACATGCTCGCAGGGTCTATGTTGGTGGACTCCCACCAACTGCTAATGAACAGGTGGCTATATCCTCACCTTTTTCTTTAAAACATTGCAACATTAGTTTCTTTTTTCTTGAAAAGTTAAATATGGCATTTTTACAATCAGATCAGTTGAAATCTTGACTTGTTTGTTCTTGTTGCAGTCTGTGGCAACTTTCTTTAGTCATGTTATGTCAGCAATTGGAGGAAATACTGCTGGTCCGGGTAAATTTCTAGTCTCATAATTCCTTGGTTATGTATATTTGAGCAATTTTGTGAATGGTAATTCATACGATTCATTTTTTTAATATTCAGGAGATGCTGTGGTGAATGTTTACATTAACCATGAGAAGAAATTCGCCTTTGTTGAGATGAGATCGGTTGAAGAGGCTAGCAATGCTATGGCATTAGATGGCATTATTTTTGAGGTATCAACTAACTAGAATAAAATTTGAAATATGTACTCCTACTCTAGTATGCTCTTGAAACTAACACCTTTATTTGTTCAGGGTGCACCAGTTAAAGTGAGAAGACCGAGTGACTATAACCCCTCACTTGCTGCTACTCTAGGCCCCAGCCAACCTAATCCCAACCTGAATCTCGCAGCTGTTGGTTTGACCCCAGGATCCGCTGGAGGGCTCGAGGGCCCCGACCGCATATTTGTTGGTGGCTTGCCGTACTATTTCACAGAATCACAGATCAGGGAGCTGCTGGAATCCTTTGGACCACTTCGGGGTTTTGATCTGGTTAAAGATAGAGAAACGGGGAACTCTAAAGGCTATGCATTTTGTGTTTACCAGGATCTATCGGTTACGGACATTGCTTGTGCAGCTCTTAATGGGATAAAGATGGGTGATAAAACGCTCACAGTCAGGCGTGCCAATCAGGGCACAACGCAACCTAAACCTGAGCAGGAGAGTGTCTTGTTGCATGCACAACAACAAATAGCATTACAGGTAATCATACTTGTTTTACTCTTTCTCCTTCAGTTAAATATCACGATCTCTCGTTTTAGTTTATTTAAATGTTCTGTCTGAAATTTAATTGGTCGTTTCTTTCTGCAGAGACTCATGTTAGCACCTACTATTGCTCCGGCCACAAAGGTCGTCTGTTTAACCAATGTGGTTACTCCAGATGAGCTCAAGGACGATGACGATTATGAAGATATAGTTGAAGACATGAGAACTGAATGTGGGAAGTTTGGTTAGTATGCTAAACTCTAGTTTGTCAATCTGTGATGTGATAAACTCCCTCTGTCCCAATTATATGACCTAGCACGTGAATGAGAAATGTTTTTAAGTAAAACAATATACTCAAAAAATCTTGCAACATTTCTTACACTAGGAAAAATATTTATTAATAAAAAAAAGGTTTTCTATATTTTTCAAAGCATTAACGCATCTTTTTTTATAACCTCACATATTTAATGTTATCAAAAACAAAAACCGACTGTATACCTATTTTTGTTGTTGAAAAATATAATTTTGCAGGTACATTGGTGAATGTGATTATCCCCCGGCCACTGGCCACCACCGGAGAACATGGACCAGGAGTAGGAAAGGTTAGTGGCTAAGCAATCTTTCATTTTCACTCCAGTACAACTCCTTGCAACGCGAATAACTGCAATCGAACAATTTGTTCTTATTTTTGCGACTTTTGATGCCTTAGGTCTTCCTGGAATACACGGACACTGAGAGCGCTGTAAAAGCTCGGCAAGGGCTGAATGGAAGGAAATTCGGTGGTAACGAAGTTGTGGCCGTTTTCTACCCGGAGAATAAGTTCTCCGAGGGAGATTACGGCGGCTAGTTCAGTTTGGTAACACAACCTCTCTGTGGGAACGCTACTTTCGAACCGTTTATATTTCTATTCTTGTACGAGATTTTCTGGTTTTTCAATTTCGAAGTAGATTTTGTTGTTTTTAGACGTGTACTTTACCATCCCCAAATCCAGTGTATGATGTTATTGGTATAATATTTACTAGTCTTTTTTTATTTGGAGCAACTGTATCTTATTTTGACAATGAGTAGTAGTAGTGTTTGAATATTTTTATTTTTATTCTTGTTCTATATTTTGCTTAAATTTCAGTTTAAATGGCTTATTGCAATGTTGCCAATTATTATGTGTGGTTCATAAATCCAACAAAAAAATAATTCAAAAGAAAAAAAATGGACGAGTAATGAAATGGCAATTGATGGTTTGATTTGTGAGCTGCGATACAGATATAGAATATAATTTGTTATTAAATAAATAAATTTATTAATTGTTTACATGATATAGAATGATCATATGAATATTTTTTAAAACAATTTCAAAATTAGTTTATTCATATTGACTATTTAAGTATATCTGCATGGAAACCTTAAGTATAGATTTAAAGATAGATTGTCTTTAAATTTTAAAAATCAACCAAAAAAAATAGAAATTAATTACTATAAAATCTCATAAATCCTACTTAATAATGATATAATTAATAAACGAAGCTTCAAATTCAAGGGACGAATTATAACAAGCTTCATGGTAGTATTATATAATGCTATAAAAAAATGTCCTTTCAAAAGCAAAAAATCGCAGAACATAAAAGCATTTAACTAAGAGCCATCTAAATCCACGTTAATTGCATTAAATTAGTGGCAGCAAAATACAAATATTGACAATCTGCTACTCTACCAAACAGCAAAATATCCCTGCCATCTTCAAAGAAGGAAAAAAAGAGTAAAATATAGCAAAATACAAACATTTCTGATATGCAGCAAACAAAATTGGGACTGCCTTAAAAACTCACAAACAATCCCTTTTCCTCAGCTTCACAAAGTGTTGTTGGAAATCACTTCTCCAAATCTAACAAACCACTGAGCATCTGAAGATGATGAATCACTGTGCTGCTGCTGCAGCGGTGTCTGCCCCTTATCGATCACAAACTTCGTGTAGTTGATGCTCCTCGGAGGCGTTGAGCACGCCTTTATGGGCGGAGGCGGAGGCAGCAATGACACGAGCACCCTCGAAACCTCGTGCATAGTAGGCCTCTCAGAAGGGTGGCGTTTGGTGCAGAGCAGAGCTAGCTGAAAGGCTTTTCTCACGTGAGATATGTCCATGCACGTCACTGAAACCTCGGGGTCCACCGCCTCCATCAACGTGTTATCGTCTGCTTTCGACAGTACCTGAAGCGATTGAATAGGAAATCAAGCAAGAACTCAGCAAAAGCACCCACAAAAACAAGACTACAAGTGGAGGGAGAGGTGTGATAGAGAAAAAAAAATGGGCAAATAAGGTAAGTTATCCTTTTGTTTTAGTAGCAAGGAGATTTTTGAATTTATTTCCGTTATTCTATACTTCATGAATAACGACGTCAAATGTTTGCCGCGTCGCACGCTTAAATGCCAGCGTGGAACTTATCCTTCGGAGGCACGCTGACATGACAAATATTTGATGTGATTATTCACTACCCTAATGGAAGTAAGCTGGAGGATAATTTAGCCAACCTTTCAAGTAATGGGATGGAATCCCCTAATTAGTAGAAAAGAAGGCGAGAAAAGTCTATGAATTTTACCAGCTGATGCAAATTCGAGTCGTTGTCGACGGCCTTCTTCCCGGTGAGCAGCTCTAGTAGCACAATGCCAAAGCTGTACACATCAGACTTCTCGGTGAGCCTTGAAGTCCGGGCATATTCGGGGTCGATGTAGCCTATGGTCCCTAAAACATAAGTCGATGCATGAGTTTTTGCAGTAGGCAGGCATTTTGCAATCCCAAAATCGGAGAGGTGAGCCTCGAAATTCTCATCGAGCAGAATATTGGATGACTTCACGTCTCTGTGGATGATTTTCGGGTTGCAGTCGTGGTGGAGGTAAGCAAGGCCATGTGCAGCTCCAACAGCGATTTTTAGACGCATCTCCCAGTCAAGTTTCACCTTCGAATGGCCTGCAATTTGTGTGTGTATTAAGCGAAATTCGGTGATGGAATAAGGTCCAAAAACGCTCCTCATATCAACATGATAGCGTAGATATAGTCTTGATGTTTTCAAGAGCTGTGTTTTCTTGATGCAACTTAATCTATGGAACATTTTCTGGCCTATTTGAGACAATCATTTTTCCATAAATAGGAAAAAAATAATATAAGGATGAAAAATGCACCAAGAAAATGTATTTAATCCCACATACTATAACCGATTACTAATATCGATATGTAACAAGATTAAAAAGGAAATATGTGATGAAAATGTGACTAACCATGAAGGAGATCCCAAAGAGATCCATTTTTCATGTAATCATAGAAGAGGAGATTCCCTTGCTGAGAGAGGGAGTAGCCATGCAAGCTCACAAGGTTCCTGTGCCTTATGCTGCCCACTGTTTCCAGCTCAGTCTCGAACTCACGACAGTCGTGAGGATATTGGCTGTAGAGTCGCTTAATTGCAATTGGTCGGGAATTTTTCAACACACATTTGTACACTGTGCTCGAGGCTCCATATCCAATGATGTATCTCTCGCTCAAGTTGTCTGTGAGCCTCATTATATCCTCGTATGTGTGAATCGCCATGTCCATGTGAAGAACTACCAGTTTCGACGAACCTGATCACAGGGATTAACTGTTAAAACACGAGAATGTAACATAAAGTGAAGAACTGGAGAAGGTTGAGGATCTCTCTTTACCTTGAAGCGAGGCTTTAGATCCCTTTATGAAGTGGGTTGGTTGGTTGGATTTGTAAATGGCAACTAGAATCATTGATAATAATGTGATGAATCCCAATGTGATGCATACAATGGTGGTTCTTGTGAACACAGCTGAAAGAAACAAGAATTTGAATAAAATAGTTAGATTTTTCATCCCTGCACGAACGAAGCTTTTCGATAAAATGAAGCACCTTTAGCTTTTGGGGGGTATGGATCACAAATTGAGCCCAACCAATGACCACACAGCAATGGATTCCCAATGAAGCTGTACAACAAGCAAGATCAGCAGTAAGAAAAACAGAGAGAAATTCGAGCCTACATAGTTTATATTAGTTCATTTATATTATGTAGTATAATTTTCTAGTTTGAGAACATTTGTGCTTGTGTGCTAAACAAATGATTGATCTGACTCCCGTGTTCATTAGTGCATGATTAAACCTTATGAAAGTTTTTGGTTGTTTCATAATGATTTACGACTATCGTTTCGTTCAAATATGATTTTTAAATAGATAAAAAGATACAGAGAAGTACCAAGAACTTTTCATTACCTGTCAGGTGAGAACCGGGAGAAGTTTCTTCCCACAGGAACCAATCCACTAAAGTTGTTGTAGGAGACATTCCTGAGAAAAGAAAAAATATAACGAATCAAACGAAGAACAAGTCGAAGCAAAGAGGTTTCCCAGTTTCAACACTCACAGCTTATCAAGACTCAAGCAATTGCTCAGTTGTTCCGGGATTTTGCCACTGAGATCATTGTCATTCAAAATGCTGCAGGCCCGAAAAAATTGTATTGTGTCAAAATCGATACAAGTGGTCATGTCAACAGTATCACTTCATAGAAAACTTACAGAGAGGCTAAGTTCTGCAGTTGGCCCAACTCGCCAGGGATGCTTCCCGACAGCTTGTTGAACGACATATCCCTAAATAACAAACGAATGATCGGCATCAAAGAGGATTTAAATCAGTAATATTGCAAGAATAGGAAACTATTGAATTAAACGACATTGAAAGATCGTACATTGTCTGAATGCTCCTAAGATTACCAAATTCAGCAGGAATGGGTCCGATTAGATGATTGTAACTCAAATTCCTGCAATCACTCACACATCATTACATGTCTTTGAAATAAATAATAAATTGCGCCAATGTTTAAAGCGATGTCTTACAGAGTGAGGAGATGCTCAAGGTCACCAACGGAGGCAGGAATTGTCCCTGACATATTGTTGCTTGAAAGATCCCTAAAGGAAAAAGAAAGGAGTGACACGCAGTTAATAATGATGTAAATTAAAGCAAAAAAACGAGACTCAGTTCTCACAGTGTGTCTAGATTGATTATGTGTCCCAGCTCAACCGGAATGCTGCCTCTAAATTGGTTGGAAGATAGGTTCCTATCGATCAAGAATCAACATTTCCCCCCGTCAAGTGTGCAAGAGGTAGTTAAGGCAATCAAATGTGAAAATCGAAAGAAAACATACAGATAAGTAAGGCTCTCCAAATGCTTCAAGCCCGAGGGAATAGATCCATTCAACCGGTTGCCATGCACATTTCTGCAAAACCAACAATAAAGAAGAAGATCCTTCAGGGTTTAGTAGTGTATAAGAAAATTGAAGTCGATAAAAGAAATAGTTGAAAGTCTTACAACTGATTCAATGCTGTGCAAGAGCTTATATTTTCAGGAATAGGCCCTTCAAGATTGTTGTTGGCCAGATTCCTATCGTAAGCAAAACATTCATTATACGAACAACAAAGTGGAGGGAAGAAAAGAGTTAACAACAATGAGTATCAACTCACAATTCAAAGAGTTGTTCCAAATTTCCTAGCTCAGCAGGAATAGTTCCACTCAGCTGGTTATCATTCAATTGCCTTCAATAACAAGATATGTTAGCATAAAATAAATAAATAAACGAGACAGATGTCACAACGGTTTACTAGTCGGGAGCTTACAGATAGCTAAGTTTGGTCATATTTCCCAGCTCAGGAGGAATTGGACCGGTAAGCTTGTTGCCGTGAAGATATCTGAAATTAATCAAAATTGCTGACAGATCAGGTGAATGAACAGAAGACTTCAGAAATCATAATCTTGAGAGAATTGTTGAAACTAACAGCTTTCCGGTGTAAGAGAGATTGCCAAGAATGCGTGGAATCGGTCCAACTAACTGATTTTCGCTTAAATCCCTGAATGAAAACAACATGAAAATCTCCATAAAGTTAGTCAAGTAGTGAGAAATGAACTCAAACAAGCTCAAATTAACATTCTAAATAGAAATTGAACAAGAAAATACACTGAATACTTACAGAACAGCAAGGGCTTGCATCAGGCCTATAACCTCAGGAATCTTTCCAGTCAACATGTTTCCTTGTAAAGACCTATCAAATATATGTGTGCTATATCAATCTCAACGGAAACACATGCTGAAATGGATAACACAGTGCACAATATCTGAGAAGTAATACCCCTTGCAATGGAATTAGTGAACTTACAGTGTGGCTACTTGTAGAAAGCCAATATTATATGGAATCTCTCCAGTGATCTGGTTGTACGATATATCCCTGAGTGTGAAGGCATAATATTTAGAGCTGAAGAATTAAGCCTCAAAAAGGAGGTAGATTAAGAAAACTTACAAAATCTCAAAACTTGTACAGTTTCCAATATTGTCGGGTATAGTCCCAGTCAGGTTATTGCCCCTAATATCACTGCAGGAAAAATTTACAGTTGGAACTTTTAAGTTGAAGAGTTGGTTCAATAATGAAGAATGCCGATTACTTACAAATACCAGAGGCCAGTCAGCTGGCATATATCAGGTGACAATGTGCCCGTCAACATGTTTCCCCGCAAACCACTGCCCACAAAAGTAATGTTGAAATAAAAACATGATAAACCTATATACACTTCAAATATATAAGTCGATAAGACAATGCAACCATCGAAAGAACGGCAAGGGAAAGTGCAGCACTAAGGTTATGTAGATATCCAAATGAGCGATCAATGAGAAATATAAATTGCTTCACTTACAGATATTGTAGCACTTCATTCCAGTAAATCAATCTAGATATCTCTCCTGTAAGCTGGTTTTGAGCAAGATCACTTCAAGACACAAAGAGGATAATTACATCAGAAAAATACCATTTCTCACAAATACGCAATAAGCAAATCATCCTCAAAGTAGACTTACAGTGTTTTCAGATTAGGAATTTGCGTTAGCGTTGACGGAATAGGACCAGTGAGTTGATTGTTCTTCAAGTTCCTGATTGGTGAAATGTTGTTAACTAAATGAATACTTTCACAAACTTAAATAGCATACCAAAAGTAATCAACTCACAATAGCTCGAGCTGCTTCAGCTTGGAGACCGAGAAGGGTATGTCTCCCTCGAGCAGGTTATTGGACAGATCACTAAAATAAAAAAGGAAACAGCGCTACCTTTAATTTTACTACAACGAATATCGTGATCATAAACAAGACTAATAAGAACAAGATCAAGCTTACAGAAGTTCAAGTGAAACACAGTTTCCAATCTCATCTGGGATTTGACCTGTTAGCTTATTTCCTTGAAGGTCTCTGCAACAAGAACAGTTTGAGCAAGTACGTAGCAAGCAACGACGAAAGCACGAATACAACGGGCCCTCAAGCCACAAAATACTCACACAGACTCAAGATTCCTCAAATCTCCAATTGCTGGTGAGATTTCTCCACCCAAGTTTAGATTTGACAGATTCCTTACATACAAAATATCCACAATAGTCAGGATTCAGTCAACTTAGAAAATAATAATAATAATGATAAAAATATTAAAAAACCTTGTAAGAACATCAAAGAATCAAGAGTCAGTGGTTAATTGAGGGGAAGAAACTTACAAAGAAACAACAGAAATGCTGATATTCCCACAGGAAACACCTCTCCATGAACAGAAATCCTCATTGTGGACATCATCCCAATCTAGCAGCACATTAGCCACGTTGCTAAACGAAGCCTTGATTGACATCAACGCCTTGCCTGTCACCACCAACCACAGATTTGGATATTACTTTAACAATACATAAAGCATAACATATTTAGCAAACAGCCCCTTTAGGGTAAAAAAAGGAGAAAATAAACAAAAGAAAACGCCTTTATCAAGATTCTCCTCAAACAGTGTAATGATTAGTCGTTATAATCTTGCCACACCCTCAAAATCTAAACCACAACACAACAAAGACATGATATCAGAAACAGAAAATCAAGAACTTCCACACATTGGAATTATCTTTTTTTTTTTAATTTATGATTAAAAGCAATAAAGGTCAAGCCGTTTACCCAGATAAAAGTTCCAGCATTGCCGAAACATTATGAGAAGTTCAAACCCAAAAAAAAGAAGAAAAAAAAATCAAGACTCCGTGATGAAGAGTGGGAAATAAAAGGGCTTCATTCCATAGTCCCATCAATAACCAGAGGATAATAGTCAGCACCCTTTTCGAGCTTTAATGCCAAAAATCCGAACTTTCCAAAACGGGCCAACTATTTTGGTAAAGAAAAAGCACATAGCAAAAGGCCAAAACTCACGTTCTTCAAAATGAGAATCTCGGATGTCAAAACAAAGAAAAGGGAACAGATTCAACACCCACCAAAACAAGTTCCTTCAAGAGATACGGCAAAAACAATAACAATAAAACAGTTCAAACAAAACACACACACACACACATGAAATGCAGATAGATGCAAGTGAAAACCTTCATCGCTGAGACTCGAAGCAAGAGGCGACGCGACGAAGAAGACGACCACAAAATAGAGCAAACCCACTTCCATCCTCGTCTTCCACCTCACAAACAAGGAGTGCACCTCCACCATTCTTAATCAAAAACCAAAGCAGGGATAACGACGAAAACGCAATCAAAAAATGGGTCTCGCAGCAAGATTTTCAGTCAGTCGAAAGCATCGCGTCCCATCTCTCTCCCCTCACAGCTGAGTCTTTTGATACCTTTGTGGCAGTGACTGCAGGAATTTGTGTTCGTAGATGGAGAGAGAGAGAGTAGCGCAGAAGCAGGCGTTTGGCGTGAACTGTAAGGCAGAAGCAGCAGAAGCAATAAGGGAAGAGAGCGAGTATGAATGCGAAAGCGAGAGAGAGAGAGAGAGAGAGAGCGAGTTAAATGTTTGCCCACAGCGCAGCTGAAACACACAGACACACAGTGTACTGTAGTAACACAAAAAAGCTACACTATT
>AYJT01093626.1:0-12091 GCA_001278415.1 Ocimum tenuiflorum | reverse complement strand
AAATATTGTACAGTGTGACATATAGAGCTTTGATAATTCTTCTCTCAATATTCATTATAAATTTCATTTTTATATTTTGGTTTAAATTTACAATCATTAATGAGAATATTTTAGTACAAATTAGAATTTATAATTATTATTGAAATATAAATTTAAAACTAATTAATTTTTAATAGTTGATCAATCGTACTCTTAAAAAAAATATGTTAATTCGATTCAACACGTTCACTCTAATGATTGCAAGACTAAACTTGAGCATAAAAATAAACTGTGAATAAAAATAATAAAATTTCATGTATAAATCAAAGCATTGTGTAACGAAGCATTCACACCACACTTGGGTTATATCAAAGCGAAATGTAGAAATTCGAATTTATTTCTAATCAAAGAACTTACTATATCAACTCAAAAAAGGAACCTACTGTACATATACTTCTCATAAAGGAAAAAAAAAAAAAAGAACCTACTATATAGTATATATGTCTCTATGACACCTGACATCACATAGATAAAAAATATTTTAATTAATTAGAGGTCTCGTGATTGATACCCTTTCCCTTATTGAAAAAAGAACTTATTATACAACTTTGGTGACCTTATGTATGTATAAATATAATTGACATAAGTATTATTAATATCAAGATTAAATTCACAATTATGATCTGATTGGCTATTTCCGGACATAATAGAATGTCAAACACGACAATACTATAACTGAACATTCAACAAACATATTTTTTGTTGATGAAAATGAAATATAAAAGTAGGGCAGTGATAGTCATTATGTAAGTTTCTTATAAGTGGAAATGCGGAAAAACATCGTGTCTATGTATGATCCTTGCCACGGAATTGTGAATCGGATCGCAATTCAGGAACTGATATGGAAGCAAAGGACGAACAAACACAAAACAGAACTGATAAGGGTGGAAACTCGTCACATTTTGAATCACGACTTCTCCAAGAGATAGATGCGGACCCAACAACAACGAGTATAATAAAGACGCAAAAAATGAATGTGAAAGTTCGTTTGATAAGTCGAAATTGAATTTCTTTGGTGTTCGAAAGAAACTCGCGAGTTTACTGAAGAGAGAATGAAATGTCACACGAAATTTATTAATCAGAAAACAAAACTTATAAAAGTCTACAATGAGGCCTATATATAGGCGAAAATCCCTAAATCTAATAAGGAAATAAGATAAATCTAATCTACCAAAAAGATATCAAGTCTAATAAAAACATAACTCTGAAATTCGTCCAAAATAAATCTCTAAAAATACATGGGCCTAAAACAACATGAATATTGACTTGGATTGAGATATTCTTCATGGTTCTGCTCAATCTTCCTCGATCACATTCACCAAACGTAGCCCACTTGAATCTTCTTCACCAATGGGCCTCTTAGATAACTCCTGACTCCAAACTTCTTGAATCAGCACTTTCAGCCCATCTTTGAATTTCTTCGCTCTCACCCGGGTCACTGGCCCAACAGGTACTTAAACTGGACCACGAACCATCGACTCTTGGACTCCATCAGTCTAGGTAAAACATGAAATGCAAATATCAAATGGAACACCCGCCGGCTGCTGGTCTCATTAATTATTCTTTTATTATTAATCAAAAAGTTTTCTTTCTCTTATCCCTCCCTCAATTCATATAAGGTATGAATCAAATAAAAATCAAGAAATGACTTCAATTGTTAAGGTTGAATATTCATTGATTGAGATCTGTTTGTTTTCTAAAACATATTTAAAAGAAATTATCAATTTTTTAGTTCTAATGAAACACCATTTTTAGTTCAAATGAAATATTTTCTAGTTCAATTAAAACACTTTTTATAATAAAAACATATCTTTTTAAGATAATATAATAAAAATATTATAGATATTAAAGATCAGTTGCAGTTTATATCAATTTCCAATTTCGAACATATGCAATAGATCTAGCATGAAAGATTCTGGAAATGCCTTTGGTTTAGCATAAAATTCGAATAAAAAAATTCAAATTAGCAAGTTATGATCATTTATTTTTTTATATAACTCTTATATTAGGAGAGAAAATGTAAAAATTTTCAAACGTGTCAGAATATATAAAAAGTAAATAGGAAACAGTTAAGCAATGTATGGCACCTATTTATTTTAATTATAGTAATATGATTGGTCTTTTATTTTTAATAAAAAATGACAATTGGAACTAAAAAGGTATTTCACCTAAACTTAACTATGAATAAATTGTTATTATATTCTCTACTTGGTCGATGTGGAAATATATATCCGCAATTTATTTGCTATGCATGGGCATGATACAGGCAATTCGTTAAGCAAGGTGATGCTCCCAGAAGCACGTAAGCTGCTAAGATCGAGTGAGACATACAAAAGGGTATACTTATGAAAGTTTCTACCAAAAAATGTCTTTACAAGAGCCCAAATAAATAGGACTTCTACATGAATTAGACATGAAAATATAAAATAAAACCAAGCTAAGAATCAAATTCCAATATCCATATACGAAAGCAGCCAGAGATAGTTTGGATTAAGCAACTGTAAAGAATAATTAAAAAAAAAAAAAGACTAATCTGTTGTGGATGAGTGGATGTTGGAAGAGTAGGTACGATTTAATTAATTAATGGATGAGACTGAGGCGTCAAAGTTTTGGAAGGGATTGATGGGAAGATGGGGTTGCTTAATCTGAAGCTTCACGTGATCTTCATACAATATTCTTCTGCTCCAACCACAATCCTTCTCTTCTGCTTTAAGCCGATTCAACTCCGCCTGATTCTTCTCGATCATCACTGCATCCATATATATATATATTCCAGATAAATGAATGATATATATATATATATGTATATATTCTCATATATTATATAAATTAGTCAAAAAGATACGGCCTGCCTACTTTGAGAGTGGATTGCTTCATTTATTCGAAGCCCAAGGAGTCGTTCCAGTTCCTCATTTTGCTCCCTCAGTAGTTTCAAATGCTCTTTCACCCTTTTCACTCTTTCGCTCACTACTATTATCGTTTCCTGCAAAATTCTTCAGCTCTAGGGTTTCTTTTCTCTTAAGTTTATTCTCAATTTTAAAGGTCTTATTATATATGCTCTGACTTTTAATGTTTATATTTATTAGGATTTATTTTAAACTAATTAATAAATATAAGGAAAATGATATGATTAAAATAGAAATTACCTGGAGTTGGGCTACCTTTTTTTCCATGTCATCAATGTAATGAGCTTTCCTGAGTCTGGATCTCTGAGCAGATAGCCTGTTGGACACGGTCCTATGAAATAGATTTCAAAAGCCACATCTCTTTAATTAAATGGATTCATAAATAATACATAAATCTATGGAGATAAGTAAATTAATGTGGACTGACCTACGCAGCTTCTTCCTGTCCATTGTAGGGTCCAATTTGCGGCCATGTTTGAGCTCGTATTCGATGGCTTTGTCCAGATTCAGAGTGGCTCTTCGAGTTTCTAATGGAGCCAACACAAACGGAGTTGGCTTCATGGCTTGCTCGTCGCGAATAATGCTAAACATAGGATTAAAACAAAGAAACCAACACTCACTTGAATGTGTATATCCAGGTTTAGGTTTCCTTCCACAACTTCAGAGGAAGACAATTCAGGAATATATATTTTGTATGTGAAAATGGTGGAGGCTATACCATATATACAGGCCCAGAGATATGACTGCGAAAAATTAGATTTGGTTTTCATTATGATTGACAGCAATGAGATGTTTGTCGTCATGTACACTCTTCACCGCGAAATAAAGAAATTTAAATGCGGTTCTTGGTAAAGCCTAAATTAGAAATAATTTTCAAACACATACATACATATATATGCATGGTAGTGAAGCCCTTTTAGAGATTTTATATTGAGACAAAATGAAAATGGTTTGATCCTACCACAAGTATGCACTACTGATTTTTCTCTTCGTTGTAAGGACGAATTAATTTCATAAGAATGAATGACTAGCCAATTCAAAACAATATAAAACTCATTTCCATGGATAACACAAAGTCCAGCTAATTTTCTTAAAACTGGATCCTATTTGGCACAGCATAAATGATCTTTTCTCATCCCTACAAACTATTAATGCTGTAAGCGACAGCCAGTTTTTTAAGTAAAATTTTATTTTACACCTAAATAATAATTAATAGAAGGGGTTAATTTGTTTCCCCTAAACACATACTCGAAAATATCCCTGTGCATGGAGAATGCATTAAGTTTGTTTATTGTGAATTACAATTTTAAACTAATTAATGCACCGTAGAAATAATTAAGCGTGACTCATCGGCATTAGAAGTGTTGTTGCCTAACACTAACATATCACTTATATTAACAACTCGAGGTGCAGTGGTAATCACATTTTTCATGACCTTAAAGGTCAAGAGTTCGAATCTATATAAGGACATTTGTGTGGATTTATTTAATATTGTATTTTAATTTAAAAAAAAAAAAAGAAAACAGTACCCCTTACACCTAAGTAAATGAGAGATCCCATTAAGATCGAACCTTCTCAGCCTCGATTAAATATATATTATAACTCAATTTTAAAGATTAAATTATACGGCCACATGCAGATTTTTAGCGCAAATAATTGCCTATTATTTTAGAAGATACTAATAAAAGAACAAAACAAAAATCAACTCTATTGCTTTTGAAAAACAAATCAACTAGAAAAGCAGTAATTAAGTTATACGGCCATCAAACATCAGCGAAGAACTTTTTTGCAATAATTATTGTGTTTGAAAACTTTGAGATGGTCCATCAAATGAAAAACTTGAGATGGAAATGACGATTTGAATCCCTGTAATATATATTAGGGATTTCAATCGAGTTGGTGGATGTTAAACCAAGAAAAATACTGTGATACCCTTTTATCCCATCAGTTGTTTTTTCGAGAAATGAAACCTACTACCTAAATCATAGAATTTTTTAGAGCCGTAGTTTCACTTTATTATACGGCTAGGATAAAAATTTACGACTGATAAACGAAAGTAAATGTAAACTATCTCTTAGTTCATCAAATTAAATAACATTATTTTGCTGTCATTTTGCATACCCATATGCTTTTAAGTTTTAACAAATACAAACAATTCAATAGTATTCATTTGGGTGTATGCACAGGGGTAATAATGTCCTCTTATGATGCAGCATATAATGTAAGAAAATATGTAGCCAAACCTCGCTAGTAGTGATTTTATACTTAAATAAAGAAATAATATTCCTTTGAAAAATATTGAATTAAATGACTGAACAAATTGCACGTGCTTGTTATAAAGCTCGGATCCAATAGCACGACAATATATAATAGAATCATCATATGTGAAAATGGGGTTTTAATTTTATCACATCCATATTTCCACCACCACCACCACCGCTAGGATCTAAGCAAAAATTTACGTGAAATCATCTAAATAAATTTAAATAATTAACCTACACTCAGAATCGAAATCCAAATTAATTTTATCACATCCATGCATCCCTATTATCACAATACATGTAATTGTTGTCAAGTCTTGTCCTCACTGTCCTACCAAGCATTTAATTTGAGATTTGACTTCGTTATATATGTATAAAATATAATGCACATATGTATAATATTACTTAATAGAGATAATCTTTCTGAATTATCCAAAGTCAAAAACACATAGTTTTCAAACGCTCTCATACATTTGAGTTGGCCTATGCTTCATCTCTCCCCAGCTTTGTTAATTATTAATAAATTTATTTCTTTTAGAAAACTTTTTACAACAGTGAAATTTGAGGGATCAATTGCTTAGGCTAAATACCCTTCTTGGATGGATGGATGGATGGATGATTACAAATTACGGATAAGCAGTGAGTTTGGACAAAATTAATTTCGTTTTGTGTCTATTTGTAAAATTCTTGAAAACAATTACAGCTGGCATATCTCCTACCGCATCATCAAATGTATCCTTCTTCATTGCCTGCTTATCCCAGTATCCAGATCCCATATTTTCAGCTGAAATAATCACTTTATTTATATAAATACAAAATTGTAGTTATCAATTCTAATGTAATATAGGGTCGAAATCTGTTGCATTCCCCCTCCTCCATCGATGTAACATTTTTTTTAAGTTGGCATCTTTAGACTTTTCTTACTGGAAAGTATTTACCTCGTTCGACTGAAATTAACCTAGTGCGCACCCTCATTTGTCGTTGCATGGATTATGAGATCACTCCCACTACCAAAAGAATAAAACAAAACGTAGAATTTGCAATTTTTCCAATTTCATGATTTGTTTTTATAATATATTTGCTTGCATATATAATTTTGAATTTTTTTTAAATTGAGTTACAATATTACTTTGGGGTTGGTAAGAGTTTGACTTGGGTTTCTCACATTTATGGGTGAGAGGTACCGTTAAGCGACAACATCTTCGGTAATAATTTTGATTTAGAACTTGTTTGCATTATTTGGTCTAGATTATTTGGATTTTTTTTAAATTATAATATTTCTTATGTAAAATAATTATGCAACCAAGTTGTGAATAATAAACCTGCTTGATATTTATAAAATAAAGCTCAAATAAAAATCATGAAATTGAAGAAAATTATCAAACAAAACTAAGTAAAATTGATGATGACGATAGTTTCAGATCGAAAATTTTAAGTTAATGTGGGTTGATTAGTTGACCTTTTTTTTCTTCATGCAATAGATATAGTGAATATCAGGTGTAACATCGATCTAAGAATGAAGCAGTGAAGCCTTACAAGTGATTTATGATTAGACAAATAAAAGTCCACATTTCTCCTACCTAAATTTTGAATGTATCAAATAAAGTATCGTCATAGATTACTATAAAGGCAAAAATTCGTGTTAGACCGTCTAGACGATTAGGTGAATTTAAATAGTTTATTTCCACCAGCTCAAACTCATAATCGTCTTGGATCCTAAATCCAAATACATATAATTTGTCATGAATCCTAAACCTAAACCCGTTTAAATTATTTAGACGGTTCTGGATCCTACCAGCACAGTTGTATTTGCTCGTAGGCGAATATTTTATCTCATGTCTCCCCAAAAACCATTAATTAATGTTGTACAAAATTTAATCTTGCCTGATGTCTCCGGCAAATAGAAATAAATAAACCGCCCAATATTGCATAAATATTAATTACCCGGTACGTCTATTAAAAACGAGCTAAGGAGAATTTAAAAATAAAATACACAATAAAAAGCAAAATAATTTTGTAAACAATAAGGGTGACACTCCTTTCAAACAAATTATTTCATTAAATGGATACTTCATACTCATTTATTCCTTTAGAAGGATAAAATAGTCGATATTATCACACGAGTCATTAAAATTACTTGTATTCTAAACAGTCATAACCCTATTGTTTTAATCTAAATTGTACAAATAATAAATCAAATTGAAATTATTTTGCCTTTTTTTCATTTACAATATTGTAAGGTCGTGTTTAAATTTATATACATGAACGAAAATAAAAAATACTTACTTTTGCATACATATATAAGCTTGGAAAGGTGAGTAATACAGCTTAATTGGAATATTATTAAATCCACATAGTAATATACTCCATCTTTTCGTGTGATTTTGTGTTGGGTGGGGCCTGGGGATGTCTGCTGGACATGGTGTTTATTGGACCGACAGAACTGAAATTTATTTACCTTTTTTAGTAGCTCATAGAAAAGTCCGATGAAGAAGGTCCTGTTGGATTTTAGCTTTGCTGGTCCATATATATATATATATACTCACAGCCAGCCAGCTTCTTTTCCAATTTACTCCAATCAAAGCATACTGACTCTAAATAATATTACCTATTACTCTTATGTTTGGTTGTCTCATATAATCATATTTAGTAATGCTAAATCCAATTGGTTAAAACTCATGATCACAGATAAATCACAAAAGTTAAGATTAATGTCCTCTACTTTAAGAACACTAGCAAAAGTAAAAAATCCAATCTTATATTTGCTTCTGGTATATTCTCCTTTTCCATTGTGAGTTTTTTTGTTAGGGGGGAAGATTGTACTTCCCTAACTTTAAGTTGGCTGCAAAAATGAGATGGCCTCTATTTATGGTAAAATATGAAATAAGACATGACATAGAAAATAAGTCTTTATTTGTCGTAAAATTTAACGATAGAAAAGTAATTCTTTTTTACTCTCTCTCTATACTACCCTTTTGCATGATCGCATGCACCTAACACTGTTGAGTTGAATCAACATGTTTTAGTGGCTAAGAGAGTAGTGTTAATGAAAATTCATTCGTGAGTGATGTCGTAGTCACTGATTTAGTGAGTTGAGTGATTTTTTTGACTTCATTGATAGTGGTGTTTAATTTAGAAGAGATTGATGATGAAATGGTCTTTTGGCATATTTGCTTGGTTCTTATTCAAGTTAAGGCTACTCATGATACTTGATTAAATATCTTAGTATGATGTTGTTGTGTTGTATAATATTTTTATTTTGAAAATGAGAATATACTTAATATCTCAAATAGCCACATGAAATTTTTAGAACCAAAAATTTACTTAATGCTAGATTTGTGAAAAAGTGAAAATCACCCCCGATAACATTATCAGTAAATAATCTTCTTACTATGTCGCAGGCGACTCAAATTCAAATAAAAATGTGTGGTGGCAATTTTTCATCAACTAATACGGTTCATTTTGCGGTCCGCCTAAATATCATATTGGGAATTGTAATTTTTGTTTTTTTCGAGGAGCTTAATATTTGGTTTGGTAATAAGATATGTGAAAAAGACTTAATCGTGTCCTCGCATACGTAATAGCACAATACCTGTTCATCCTATCATAATCAACGTTTTATTCGTTGATATATATTATCCGCCAAATTATTATTATTATTATAAAATTGAAAAGTAAATAATGTCGTCTATAGTCGGGCATCTCATGATTTGAATAATTTTGGTGGATAGTTTCTATTGGTGCGTTGCATCTCCCGACACCTAACGGTTGGATGCCTTTGTGGAAATGACCATCCACTCAATATGCCATCTCCCACTTTACCCAAATATTTCTTTTCTATTTACATCCATGCACCACAAGATTCCAACTTTCAAACATATACAATTCTTTCCTACCAAAAACTTGCGTTACACTGCCTAAGCAATTTTGGTAAATTTAAATAGTTTATTTCCACTAATTCAAACTCATATTCATCTTAAATTCTAAATTCAAACTCGTGTCCTCCCTCATATCTAAACTCAAATCCCCTAAATAATTTAGAAGATGTAACGGGATACCTTCTCCTCTTTTATTGTTATCAAGCGCCGGGGCACAAGTTTTTGTCACGTTTATTTGATAAAATAATAAGTGACCACCAGAAGCGTCACAAATTTTAGAGTTATGTTTTCTCATAAAAACAATAGGTGTGATTCATTGTTATAAGAATATATAATTAAAGATGAGGTGGTAGCAAATTAAAAATGTATTTGTGCAATATGGAGTATTGCATGGGCAAAATTGTAAATATGGGAATCATGTTTGATGGGACCTATAACCATGGATTGGATTTTATCTCATCTCAAATCTGAGAAAAGCTTGACATTGACCTGAATGCCTTTTCTTTTCTTGGCCGTGTGTGGATGCGGCATAATGCATCACATCCCCTTCATTTTCAATTTTAACTCCTCCAATTCACAGCCACTTGTTTTAATTTCCTCGTATATATATATTATTATTGTCTTTTATTTCCTATTTATTTATGATGCGTTGAAATAATTTATAAGTTCATTTCACACTGTTTGGCTTCTTTTTTTTTTACCTTAGTTGTGTTATATAGACATTTACGATAAATCATAAATCCACCTTGAATATTGACACCACGGTTAACACACAAAAAATATAAGGATTTTATCAAGCATCTGAGTCTCTTTTTGCATAAATTATAATTCATTTATTTAAGATCTTATTTTTTGAAATATAATAAATAAGTAATTCTATGCATGAATATTTCGTTATCGGTGTGGAAAGATGCATTTTTTCCCCTAAAAGATCGACTTTTTTACAAGTTTATTTAGATTATAAAAAATATTCCAAAAATTTGAAAAAGATGACTAATCTCCATAATTGAATGGATGGTCTGCGTATTGTTTCTCTAAACCCTGTACAGTTTGAAATATCGAAATATATTCTTAAAGTATCAAATTATATCTTAATATTCCAAAAGAATATAAGCCCTTTTAAGAAATATCCAATCATTTTATCTTTTCTTTCTAACTCTATACAATTGGATGTTTCGGTCTTGAAATTATATTCATGAATTTCTGTACTTCCTTTCTCATCCCCTAGTAAATGAAGAGAAAATAAAAAGTATACCTGGAACATTTGACTTTTTTTTTCTTTTGCTCTTTTCTATTTTGTTTTTATCTGAAGAAAAAAGAAGAAAATAAGTGGACAATATATTAGTAATAACTTGATTCCAAAAACAACTTGGATAATAATTTCAATATTATAATCTCAAACCTATCTATTTGATGTCACTTGATCAGCCTCGTGCCAATTTTGTTTAAATTTCAAAATAATTTCGTGGGAGCTTAATTAGCCGAGTGTTTATTACATGCTCGATTGAAAAATATGTTTGTCCACGAATATTTGCACAGGTGTGTGACCCATGCATAGGCATCCTATTTTACTTGGCTGTAAATCGAAGACACAACATAATGAGCTTCATCAACTCTGTGCAAGAATCCGACAGACCAACAAAGCACACGATATTGTGCCCATTCTTAACCTTCATTCCATTTTCCATATTTTCTTTTTATAAAAATAATTTTTTTTTTGATATCGAAGCAAATTATACTATGCACAACAAATGATCCAAAATTGGATTGACAATTGTGGGCTTCTATTCACATTCTAGTTAAGAGTTAAATTGGAGCATGTATGGGTAAAGTAGTAATTTTATGCAATGATTTTTGTTTTATATAAGGATTTGTATTAAGAAAAAATATGATAACGTATAAAATAGCTATTTGATTACTTTTATCTCTGCATGAATATCAAACTCATTCATTTTGGATTCTAAGAATGTTATATTTTTTTTGGACAAATAAGAATGTTATATTTGAGAATAGCACGTTTTATTAATGAAACTCATAAATGCGCAACATGTGCTTTCTTTCTTTACATAGCAAGACATCTTTACCCAACTCTTGCTTGATTAAACTACTCTTCATTCTCTTTCCCAAAATAAGTTTGCGGATTCAAGTTCATTCATAAAAGCTGATTGGGTGCTACAAATTATTTGCGCGACTCGTAGAAAAAAAGTAAGTATATGATCCTGCCCTCTTTTTAGTGGGGGATTTTTGGAGGTGAAGGGTCGAATTCGGATCTCTCACCTACCTATTCGCAGGAGAAGAATATCGACTAGTCTAAATGCTAATATACGATGACCATTTAGATTTATGGGCTGGGGCGATAAGTATTATATATGATGGATGTTTTCATTTGGAATATGATTATGATTAGAGAAACAATGAAAAGATCTTTCTTCTTCCAATCCTGATACAGAATCTATGCTTCTTGATTTGCTTGTGTTGTGTTATGCTCCAATTCCATCACATGCCCCACTTTCTCTCTCTCTCTCTCTCTCTTCTCTCACCAACAAAAATTCTGTTTTCTTTTACCCCCTACATCTGCAACTTCAATAAATTATTCTATAAAGCTTCTGAAAACTCATTCTTCAAATTATTTTACGTAAGGAGGGGGAAAATCTCTGTCACACAAAAGGGCAAAAAATTATCGAAAAAGAAGAAGAAAAGCAACCCCTCGCTCTTGGAATTATTAATATTTATTTGTAATCTGCGTATTGTATTAAATTATTATTATTATTATTACTATTTATATATATACATACTGTTACGGATAAGCTCGGAGGCAGATAGATGCCAACGCCGGTGGGCACAGCCCGCCAATGCTTGGCGGAAGGGGCGGTGGCGGTGCTGGACGACGCCGTGGCTGTGGCGCGGCGCCGCAGCCACTCGCAGACGACGTCGTTGCACGTGGTGTCTGCTCTACTAGCCTTGCCTTCTTCTGCCCTCCGCGAAGCCTGCACACGCGCCTGGAGCA
>AYJT01093625.1:0-15756 GCA_001278415.1 Ocimum tenuiflorum | reverse complement strand
ATTTGCCGTGACGGCGTCCCGGCCGCCGCCCCTTTTTCCGTGTACTCTAGATAGTTTTGAGCTGAGCAAACGCGCTCACAGCTTCCCGTTCTCCGAGGCTGCCACGAACGAGAGATTTAATGAGAATTCGAGAATCGGAGAAGTTCTGTTGAGGAAAACTAGAAGAAATCCTCTGCTCATCGGTGCTTGTGGAAGAGATGCTTGTAGGACCTTTTCAGATTGTTTAAAGAGAGGTGAATCCGGTGCTTTACCTAAAGAGATTGATGGATTGAGTGTGGTTTCCATTGAAAAGGAGATATCTGAGTGTATTAGTGAAGGATTGAGCAAAGAGAAGGTTGAATTGGAGTTTAAACAAGTTGATGAAATTGTTAGGGATTGCCAGGGGGCCGGAGTTATTGCCAACTGTGGGGATTATAAGGTTTTTCTGGATGTTGAATTGGTGGGTGTTGTTAATAATGTGGTTTCTAAGCTGAAGAAATTATTGATCGACCGCGGTGGCAAGTTTTGGTTGATTGGATTCTTAACAGGCGATGGTGACTATAAGAAACTGCTTCAGCAGTTTCCTTCCATCGAGACGGATCTCGATTTGCATCTGCTGCCCATTACTAATTCCTCCATGGGAGGAAAGTCTTTCAAGTCCAGGTCATTGTTGCATTTTTCTGTTTCAGTTAGTCCCTGCTTGATGTTTCATTTTGGCTTCTTAATCTTTATATGTTGCATTGACATTTGTAAGCTCATATACATGCAGCTTAATGAGATCATTTGTTCCATTTGGTGGATTCTTTCCTTTGTCATCTGAGCTGAAAAGCTGTACAAACGTAACTGAACCCATGGGGCTATGCAACTCGTGCAATGAAAAGTATGAGCAAGAAGTTTCTGATGTCCAAAAGAGGGTTCCATTTGATTCAGTTGCTGATAAGCAATCGATGAACATACCTTCTTGGCTGCAAATTGCTGAATGTGAAACAAGCAATAAATCTTGCACGGAAGAGGTTTGTTTGATTCTAGCTTGACATAATAACATGCACAACTTTGAATTATGTTCTTTTTTTTTTTTGAGTTGGACAATTTTGAATTATGTTGTTTTAGTTGGTAGGAGATTTTTGTAAACAGGTGGCCTGTCATTTCAGTGCAGGCCAAAGAAGACAAAGCTGTATTGGATGCTAGAGTTATGGCCATTAAGAAGAAATGGAGTGGCATCTGCGAGAGGCTTCATTGCTCTCGGACATCTCAGATGGATATTACTCTACCGAAGTTACATACTCCTATTTCACCAACTATGCAGAATGTGCTCATGCAAAAAGATGCAGTTAGTATGGGTTCATTATCCAATGGAAGCACTAATTTAAGTCCTAGCATGCTGTCGGACTGGCAAAATAACTCTCCCACAAACAAAAATGCACCTAGATCTGTCGAGTTAACTGCCAGTGTAATTGCACAGGAAAGAACCAACATGCCCATTGCTTGCTCATCTTCTACCGCTGTTGTTTCTGTGGTCACGGATTTGACACTTGGAACATTTTATGATTCATCTCAGGTGTGCAGAAGAAATCCCAACTTGCAAGAGCGTTGCAGTGACGTTCATAACTCTGAATCATCTAGAAGCCACGAGAAATCTTCTAGTCAAATGTCTCAATCGTCATCTTGTTCACATCATCATGGAAAGCAGATGTATGCAAAGGACCTTGGACAGGAATGGAGTGTTCTGGCTGAAAAGATTTGTTGGCAATCGGAAGCCATTGGAACTATTGGTCGAACTGTTTCACATTGTAGAAATGAAAATGAAAGGTATGGTTGCTCAAAAAAGGGAAGTGTTTGGCTCAGCTTTTTGGGGCCTGATAAAGTGGGGAAGAGAAAAATAGCTGCCTCTGTTGCTGAGATAGTATACGGCAGAAAGGATCACTTGATATATATGGATCTTAGCACTCAGGATACAAGCCTATTCAACACTATTGTTGATTGTTACGACTCAAGATGCCACAAAATGCAGTCTGGGAGGAAATTGAATGTTGATTACCTTGCTGAAATGTTGAGCAAGCAGCCTCACTCTGTTGTGCTCCTCGAAAATGTAGAAAGGGCGGATTTCTTGGTTCGATGTAGTCTGTCTCAAGCCATTAAAACGGGCAAATTCCCAGATTCAAATGGCAGGGACATCAACCTCGATAACAATATATTTGTACTTGCCTCAACTGTCCTAAGGGGCAGTAAGAATCTACTTTCTTGCAAAGAACCTCCTGACTTCTCAGAAGAAACAATTTTAGAGGCCAAGAATTTGCAGATGCAAATTTTAGTAGAATCTGGATGTGATATTTTCAGGAGTAAAAGCTCTACATGTGTTTCTCTTTTCGCATGTGATCAATTCCATTCCAGTAAAAGAAAATTGATGAATGATGGCTCGACCAGGGCTGAAATATCAAAACGTTCTTGCCAATTGTCCAGATCCTATATCGACTTAAACATGCCTGTTGATGGTACAGAAGAAGATAGTGATACAAATACAAGTGATGACTCGGAAAATTCAGACGTGTGGTTGGGAGAACTACTGGAGCATGTTGATGAAAATGTGGTGTTGAAACCATTTGATTTTGATTCTCTTTCTCGGAAGATATTGAGGGAAATCAACGTGCGAGTAAAAAAGATAGTTGGACCCACAGTTTCCCTAGCGATTGATAAGCAAGTGATGATTCAGATACTTGCAGCTGCATGGTTAACAGAAAGAGAGGACGCAATGGAGGAGTGGATTGAACAGGTTCTCTGTTTGGGCATCGATGAAGCCTGTCGAAGGTGTGATGTTGCTTCTAATTCTGTACTGAAACTAGTGCGCTGTGATGGGCTTGTTGCGAAAGCACAAGCTTCTGGAGTGTGCCTTCCAGCAAGAATAAATGTCGGACTGATATCTTTTCAGGTATGCACCTAGTAGCTCCTGTATATCGTTGTTAATATCGTCATTTTCGTAACTCCTGTGCATTTGAGTTGCTTTTTCGCTAAGTAGAAGCAATAGATTTAGTGTCTTCTCTTCAATTTTAGTGTCATTCTCTTCCTCCCTCTAAGGGATACTGTAAACCAGCCGTGTTCAATGTTATGATATATACTTACTGTAAGTTGAAAGATTAGGGCCTTCTTGTATGTTAGTAGTTTCGTTGTCATGGTTTTATTTGTTTTCTTGGAAAATTCTTAGATTATATTTAAGCATCTGCGAATGCAGCTGTTATGTTGCTAACAAGTCTTCGTTCTGACTTCTGAGATGTTTTCTGCTTACAACTTTTTGAAATGCCATGAACATGTCTAATACCCCAAATAGACTTCTGCTGAAATGTGTTTACACTTTAAAAATAATTCCTTGTTCTGAATTTGCAAAAGGGTATTGTTTTCAGAAAAACATACTGTGACACTGTAATATTCTTGTGATTTCAACATATTTCGTGGGGTTAAAATGACCAGGGTATGAAGAACGAAAAACTCGATTCAAATGCATAATTTTGTATCAAATTCCACACACACGACACCACCTCTACTTGATATATAACATGCTTGTGAAGGAAATAACACAAATCCAAGATGTGCAGGATTTTCAGCGTTTGCAGTAAGCAGTGCATGTATGGGTGCAGTCGTAGAGACAAGGACCTCCACAGTGCAGTGGGCACTCCAATTTCATTCCCATACACCTTCCTCTCGCCCTGCATTCTGCATATTCCCCCTTCTTATACTTGTCCCTTGCAAAATCTAGTCTACCGATGTGTCTTTTCCCTGTTTGCTTCTTGCATTCACATTTCCATATTCCCGCCCCACCTCCGCCGCCACCACCACCGCTGCTGCCTCGCGGGCCGCCCCATCCCCATCCGCAGCCTCCTCCGCTATATACTCCTCCACCACCCTTGTTTCCTTCTGGTTGTTCAGCCTTTTCCAATGAGGAGGCAACGTTACTGGATGAGTTGTCTCTGTTTTCTTCTGCCCTCACTCTTACTATCGCTATCGCTAACAATAAAACTATCGACATCAATCTTTTTCCTGGTGTAGTCTCCATTGAGGGTAGAATTTCCCCCAGCTCTTTTTGGCGTTTCTACTGGAAATGTCGCACGTATTTATATCCTATTTTCCACCGCTGCAGGAGCAATGTGCAGTGTAAAAGATTACCCCAGCTTGTTAATCAAGCTATACAACTAACGGTAGCAATAAAAAAAAAAAATCAAAATCGTAAGTTAGATGGAAGTGCTGGTTGTTAAAGCTTTTCTTAGGCTTCACTTTTTTCCCAACCTAAAATTCAAAGAACTTGATCAAACATTTCAGTCTTTCAAGAGGAGACAGACAAGGCATGTTTGTTTGTCATGGTGAATCAATAGCCGCTTGCCCGTTTGATAATTTTCTATCTTACGTGTATTATGTTTCTTGTTACTTTTCACTCTATTTGATCTTAGCACGTCTATCAAACTAATTTCACTTTTCACCCCCTTAAGATATGACGGGGTCTGCGTGTACAACAAACAAAATGAATAAATGTCGTCTTTTGTGGAACCGTCGAAAGCAATTTCTTCCTTGAATCCAGTAAGCCAACTCAACATCAATGTACCGGAATAGGCATCAAAATCTCGTAAAGTGTTTTGTCAAATAATATTATGAAAACTGAACATTTATTAAAAAGCAGTTGAACTCGATTTCCCCTAGTATTTGTGTATGCCAAATAGAGAATTCTAGCATACAGCAATGCAGAAAAAGGATTAAAACGTAGAGTGACAGCAGATACACCATCATTAGATGTAGACATCATTACACGAGTATAGACAAAATATCAATCATTCTACCATATTTTCAAACCTTATTATCCAATTTTGCACGCTACATCGACTTTTGCTTTTAACTATTCAAGGAACAAGAAACCAAAAGAAAATGGCACTTACGCGTCTGAGCATCAATATCGAGCTTGTGGTAGAATAACGGTCAATTTTGGACCAGTTCCAGGACTTGAGCCGATTCTGTGGCTGATGCACAGCATTTGAATCTCGTTTCTTGTAGCTGTTGATGCATAGCATTTGTAAAATTTTCCTAAAGATAAGTGACACAATATGTTCGAAATACTTCTGCCTTGACATAGAAATAAGAGACAAGGAATTCGTCCAAGTATCCATACCTTACAAACTCAACTAGAACAAAAGAAAAAGGCTTTGCAATAACAGCAATACATTGGGAAAGAGACTACAGGTATAAAAGAGCATCTCTTCATCCCTATATATACGAAATCATGCATATGCGTACATCTCACAATGCTTTATTCATGGGAAATTGAAAACCATACGGGGGCAGTGAAGTTGATTCCAGAATGCTTTACCATCCTCGCTGAGAACCTGAAGAGTGTCCATTTAACCTGTCAAGCACCGCATTGAAATCAATAGGCTGACCACTCTCTTCCAGCCTTTGGATGACGCCAAGAACATGGTCACTTCTGTAACCCATGCCCACCAACTTCTCAATCAACTCATTGTAAGGATGCCCACGCATGGCTTGAGGAGGAGGGCCTAGATTAGTGCTAGGAACACGAGGTGGATTCTGTGAAGGGATGCTAGTGGGAGGATAAACATTTTGTTGAAACTGAGGTTGTGGAGGCAGGTGATGTGGCCTTCCCGATTCACCATCAAAAACCACGTAAGCATTTCCAGGAGGAAGCTGTGGACGAGGACCACTAGGCATATAACCCCCCTCCCCTGATTGCACTGCATACCCAGACTTGAGTTGTTGTTGTGTTGGACCCTGTTGTTGAATTGGTCTCGCAGGAGCACCGTACCCATAAGGTAGTCCATCAGAACCTCCTGAACCAGGTCGAGAGCCTCCTGCATATGGTACCTGCATATGCATGCTACCAGGAGGCATTTCAGGAAGAGCCTGATTTGGTTGACCAGGTAAGTAGGAAGAGTAAACCATTGGAGAGGAGGCTCTAATCTGTGGTGGCATAACCGGCTGTTGTGTTGGTTGAACGGGCTGCTGTAGCTGCTGGGGCCACTGCTGCTGATATGGAGGTAATGATTGAACCTGTGGGTTCACATTTCCCTGAGGTTGGGAAGGCTGTGGTGCCATCCTGGAGAGATCTTGAACTTGAGATTGTGCTGACAGGTACTGAGTCTGAGATTGTTGGGATGGAGCTGGTATAGCAGCCATTTGTTGTTGAGGAGGCAAACAATATGCCTGTACTTGTGTCATACTTTGGGGAGGCATGGATGATTGGGGTGCAACTGAAGGCTGCTGATGCTCAACAGGTCGAGCAGGAACAGAGGGCTGCGGAGCCACTTGGTGAGGTAGTGCAAGTGCCAACTGCTGATCGTGAAATTCTGATGAGTTATCGCCATTTTTCGGTTCAGAAGCAGATGCAGGAGCTCTCTCCTCATTCTGTTGTTTATTACTAGCTGAAGCAGACTCCTTTTGTGCAAGCTGAAGTTTGGCCAGCTCCTTCTGAGTATCAACAAGTTCCTGCTTATCCCTTAAGATTTGCACAGATCTATGCACCTGTGTCCCATTTATTAATGCAGTCAGAATGGATGGATAGGACTCATAGTAAAGCAGAAGAGAAAATATGGAGGGATACCTGAGTGAGTAACTCACCATCCAAATGCATACAATGATACATTTTAAATTGCAAATTATATCGTTGTATTTCAGGACAGGTTGATAAAAATAAATGCAGTTCCAAAATGAAAATCTAATAAACTCTTATTGGAAGGCAAACCACAAAAAAATGACAGATCAACAACTTATTGTGACGGTATATAAGTGTGCAGGTTTTAACAAGGCCTGACCCTCCTTACAGGGTTTAAGGATTTGAGCTTAACTTTGCCCTGTTAGTTTTAAGGACATTCATGTTGTTTCTCTTTGTTTATAAGAAAATTTAATCGTGTGACAGTACAATTAGTGTGCACATCCAAAATGTCCAACGACAGACGTTTTATGGACCATAAGTTTGTAAACAAAAGAAGATGAACTTCAATTTCTGTGAAAAAATCAAGATTCAACAGCAACACTCATTCTAACATTTTACTGATCTCCCCACAAATGAAAAGCAGTAGACTAAACACATCATCGCACAAATCGGAATCGAGGAATAAAAACCATTTTATAAATTGTAGTAGTGAGCGATAAAATTAATGGCAATATATACCTCTTGGATATGCTTTTCCACTGATTTGAGCTTCGATTGTGACTCTCCATGATCACGAACATGTTCAGAGCGCATTTCTCCAATTGATTTATCCAGATTGTAACAATATAATTCCAACTGCGACAACCGTGAACTAATTCCCTCAAGAAAGCGCATGATGTTGTCAGTGTATTTCCTTATTGTGTTTTCAACAATGAAGCTGACATCTTGACTAAATGAAGATTCATCAGGTGTACTATAAGTTGCTGCAGGAAAAACCGATGATCTCGCCATTCTGCTTTTGTTGAACTCCTGATCAATTTCGGGCGTGGATTAGTTTCAATGTTTGATAAACTCATTTCAAACCAACTGAATAGCAGCGGAAACAAGTCCAACTTTCAAATAACAAGCACAAATTATTGCCGCTAACTATAAGCTTATCAAAAACAGCCACCCCAAGAGAGGGGTTTAATCTGGACTCTGTTCATATATTCATCAACAACCGTAAGGCTTCAAGATTTCAACCAATAAATCAAAGCAAGACGAAATCTTTAGTGGCCCATTAGATAAAGAAAACAATTACAAACAAGAAGTTACTGCACCAAAAGAAATTTAAGAGGAACAAAACTTCGCATATGCACTATATACAGAACAGGTGGTATAGAATTCACATGATCAAACAGAAGGCATGTTTCTGCATAAAGCCCTAAAACAGAACAGCATATCCATTTAGAAGTTAGAACTCAACCCTACCCGATCAATATCCAAGCACACAAAATAGTCAACACCTTCGATAAAACTGCAAACCCTAAATCAAACTTAATAATCAAGCAATGCAACATGTGAAAGAGCAACATTAGCATGACCGCAGTAGAACACCCAAAAGGATTAATAGAAAAAAGAAATCACCTTGGCGGAAATGGATGGATCGGAATGGATACCATTATTACCGTCCTGATTTCCGTAATCCTCGTGGGAGCAGAGAATATCATCGGAGCCGAAATCGAAAGACTTTGAACTGGAGTTTGGAGCAGAACCCGATGCCATAGATAATTAGGGTTTGTGGAGATGGAGAAGGGGAGAAGCAGAGAAAGTATGGGTTGCTTAGCTTGAGACGAGAGCAATTGAAAAGAAGCGTTTCGATTGCTATATAAACCCGGTTGGATCTGCATTGACCCCATCCGGTTCGGTTAGACACTCTTCAAAAGCTTCCAATATGTCGTTGCCACCAAAATACAATAAACTCATTAATTACACGAATGGCCGTTTTATAAATGCACCTATATAAATTCATTATTGATTCGCTTGTAAGAGAAATCTACTAAGAAGCTCATTTATTTCCAATTCCACCCTTTAATTTCAAAAGAAAAAATAAATAATATATGGCTGCTATTATTATGATTTTTTGGTATTTTTATACTTCTATAAACTTATTTCCAACACGTATCTTTATTCATAGATAGCTAGGGAGTGCTCAAACTTGAGCGCGGCAGAAAAACTCGAGATTGGAGATAGATTCGGTGGAGACTGGATGTAAAGCAACTAGCCTAGTTTTGATGTTTGATTTATTATTCATAGTGAAAATTTTGAATTATTCATATACTATGAGTTGACATGTAATTAAAGTATTTTATTTTGCATCGTATATTGACTTGGGCTTAGAATTAGGTTTTTAAATTATGATTTTGTCCTTTCTCTTAACATGAACTTATAAATTGCAAATGCAAAAAAAGAAAAAAGAAATGCTTGTGGGGAATAATGTTGTAATATATACATCAAATGTAAACAATCCGTCGTGTGCACAAATTAAAGTATGATTTGGTTGCATTGGACGAATTTGTTGACTTGCGATTGTTTTACTTCAAATTTGGAAGTTCTTTTAATGCTGCTCTAATCTCAACAATTAACATTACGAGAAAAATGAGCATCCGCATCATCCAAAACCGTGAATCTGAACGTTATATTTTCACTGGAAATTAGAAACGGTCAACACTGATACAGCATTAGCTGTTTTCTCATAAAACATTCCATAAAGCAAGTCACTCTAAAAACACAAAATCATATACCGACTTTACTTGAAGCTCACAACATTGCAATCCTCTTAGTTTTAGTTACATAATATAGAGAATAAATAAAATTAATAGCAACTTTATGTCAAAGATGGAATTTCAAACAAAACTGGTTTACAAGGTTTGCAGAGTGCATTTTCTTCAACTCTAATACAACCATATTGTCCGAATATATAGCGAAGCATACTCCCATTGGCTAGTGTAGTTTTGTAGGTGTTTTTACCTGACTTGCCACCTTGTTGTTCTTCGACAACAGGCTTGCCTCCTTGAGCAGCAGTGACGGTATCAGATGATGAGAATTCTTGTGATTTAAGTCACCTGCAAAAACAGAGAGGAATAAATACAGGGTCAAAATTCATACTTCCACGATAGAATAAAGAAACCACCCACAAACAATGCAGCACAAGTCAACATATATGTGATCCATAACAATACAATTGAGTGTGTTCAACAAATAATGTTTGATCTTCAGAAGTGTATGTTAAGCAATTTATATATTTCACCTTCTCAAATTATACCTAAACATTTTAAACTCCTCATGCAATTACTCGGGATTTAGCACACTGGAGCTGAGATTATGAAACCAGCCAGATTGTCTTACAAAATGACGAAGTATCACATAAAAAGCGCTATGAAGCCCAACACAAACATGAATAGTTGAATTGAATACAAAGATCATATACTTACATAAGATGAATCGATGAGGGGCCGGTGAAAGCTGCAACTTTCTGAGCACGTTGACCCTCAGATTTATAAACTGCTTTCATTTCTTTTTTCAATTGGCGTGCCTCGCGTCGTTCTAGTTTCACAGCAGACTGCAAAACAACAGTTCCATGTTTCAATCATGATACTTAAAGCATATCACTTAGGAAGGACAAGGAAAAAAAATAGTTGGCAAATCACGGTTAAGTAGTAACAAAAAAAATATGTGACGTTTAAAGCATTAACTATCAGAAAATGTAAAATCATCATAAACAGAGCTCTTTATACCTTCCTTTCTTTCTTTTCCTCCTTCGACTCTTGAGCCCGTGGCTTTTTTGGCAGCTCATGTTTCTTATTATTCACGTCTTTCTCATCTTTTGTCTTCTCTTCACCTCTTCTTCTATTGCCAGGCAAAAAGTCTACTGGAAGCCTTTCTTTCCCCTTCAGTGTTATCACTTGGTTGGGGCCAACAGATGATCCAGATAATGCCTCAGCTAGCTTCTTCTTCCTCCTTGCTTCTGGAGCTCCTATTTTACCAGGATGATTGTCAAGTGTTGAATAAGTAGTTACAATGGTCTCACAATCCCAAACTTCTGATTCATCACTGCTTGCTTCAACCAACACTTCTTCTTGATCGTCTTCATCTCCAAACTTTTCGGCATACTCTTTGCATCGGCGAACCACTTCTGCAGTTAATTCAGGTGATTCATGATCTTCTGCTTCCTTATTCAGCCTCAAGACATCTAATGTATGGTCCTTGAAAGCAGTGTTCAACTTTTCTTGCAGCGATTCTTGACATTCTTCCTCATCCATGTACCCAATATATTCGTCCTCATTGTCAGAACCATACTCATGAAGCTCAAGCTACATTAAATAATTTTCAAGTGAGAGACACCATTCATATTTCCTTAGTACGAAACAGAATACAAATCTGAACCATTGTTTCGGAAAACAGTATAGGCGTGTGCCTCAAGGCGGGGCGGTCAAATATCGCACCTGAGGTGCCACCTTATCTTCTCCAGTTCTGATGCGGTTATGTGAGGCTATAGCCTCACCCAACTAAACTTTTGTCAAAAAATCTTTTGGGTTTGTTTCTCAAAATAAATGGGCTTTTTTATAGGTTTCCTATTTGTGGGATTTGATCTATTAGATAGGATTTAGGAAAACTCTAAAAACTAAATTTTAGTTTTGTAAATTAAATCGAAAAAATGCAAATTCTGAAACTGAAACAATGTGTGCACTTGTCTTTTCCTCTCCTCTTCTATTTTAAACTGATTGAAATGATGAAATGTAAGAGACTTGGTAAACAATTTGGAGATCACTTCAAAGAACATATCTAAGTTGGACAGAATTGGATGTTAGTACTTACAGTGATGATTTTAAACTACGAGCTTTAGTGATTTAAGATTATGAATGCGATTGCTTTTTTTAATGAATATGTTAATTTGGAACTAGGAATTTGTCTTCTTTGTTGTGCTTTTATGAGTTTAGGAGCAAGTTAAGAACTGGGTTATTAGATTACCATTGCCCAGAGGCTCATACCTGACAGGCTACAAGAAAACTCAAAGAGACTAGTTTTTGTTTTTAAAACTCAACCTGAAATCAAATAAATAAGAAATCCAGGACTTACCAAGTCAAACTGCTCATCAAGTGGCCGACGAGCTCTGGGCTTATCATCAACTGAGCATGAAACTGAAGACCTGTTCTCTGTTGGGCCAGAAACAATGGGATCCTGAGCTGTTAGGCCGTCAAACCTCGAGGTTGCAGCATAACTCAACTTCTCGCTGAGGTCTTCACCAATCAACTTCTCATCTTCACCAGCTCTTCCTTCAAAGAGATTTGCTTTGACGACAAAGTCCTCTTCCAAGTCCTCAACATCAGACCCAAAATTTGATGAATTATTGTCATCTAGCATTGCGGCAATTTCAGGATCCAGCACTTTCTGTAATCTCACACCAATTGTCTTCGATGCTACACTGTACATTGACCTCTCAGCAGCATCCTTTATCTCTGAAACCTCAACCCTTGAAGCGTCATAGGCCTACCAAGGGAAAAATTTAAGAATTAATTGTAATAATACACAAATAAACTGTAAAAGAACCCAATTCAAATTATGTTGCAATCCATTAACGTAAGCAATAAGGAGCCGATATTCATACATTGGCTTCGCCACATGCAAAACGTAAGGCTATACTGCATCCATGCCATCCTCATCAGTTCGAAGGCATGTATATTGAAATTCAATGAGAAAAAATATACACAGTAACGAACTATAAAAGTGAATTTCAGTTATATACAAAACAAAAACAAGAATTGGAAAGAGTCCGATACTTCAATTTCTAGATTTGAGATTTTATTTAAATGAGGATCAGTTCAGTCAGACCTTAACATCTTGTGGAAGCTTATGGGACTCAGCCTTCGGATTGTGAAAATACGTAGAACCACCACCTGTGTTCTTGATCTCCCGCAAATGGGTCAAATAATTGTAGCCATCGTCTGGAAACCCTAGTTCCAGTATCTCCTTCCGAATGTGGTCAGGCAATGCCGTATTTTCAGATTTATGTGCAACAAATCCTCCAAAGCCATAACCAGCATCCTCATCATCATCATCATCATCATCTTCAGGGGCATCAGCATAAATCGAGTCGGGGTCAGCAGATAAGTCACAGTCACTAGGCTTGCCTTCGAATGAGCTAGGTGTGTACTGATTGTTGTCGACACGGACAAAAACTCGATCACCCGATGGATCAGATGAGTAATTTGGATCAGATGTATCCCTGGCCATGAGCTGGAATGTAGCCGATCTTTTCTTATCAATAAACTTCTTCTTCCCCATTTGTCGGTTGTCCCCTTATCAAGGTTCAAACTAGAGAAAAAAAAAACAAGTTTTTCTGTGAGAAATTTAAAACAACGCGTAGCTACTATCCATGATTTGTTTATCATCCTTACCATCCAGCTCTTGTAAGTTGAACTTACTTTATCTGTGACGAATTAATCATGCTCAGGACCTCATCATCTAGCTCTTATAGATTTAATTTACTTTATCGATAACATATGGGGCGAGAAACAGAATTTTAACAATTACAACTTATCACGCAAAAATGCGGTATATGCAATTATTGAAAATCACAATAAAAAGAGAAGAGAAAGAACAATGACAATACATGAGAGAAAACAAACTTGCAAAGCAAATGGAAAGGGGCTCAAGTTATACCTCGATTAAGGATGGAAAGAGCTGTCGGAAAGCAGGGACGGGTTTCTAACCAGTCGGCTAGGGTTTATACTGATGACGAGGTTCTGTATTTTTCACTTCATTTTTCCAGATAATAATTTATATTTTTACGTTGAATTGACCTAGGTTATCTTCGCCTTTATTAGAGAAATTAGAACTGGGCTACTGCAAAATTTTATATGAACAAATAAGCCCAATAATCAGGTAGTAAAAATATTAAAATATTTTTTGTTAGAATTTAAAAAAAATTATATAATATTTAAATTATCAAAAATAAAGATGCATACTAGGTTTTGGGATGCCCTATCTGACTAAAAACTGTTAAATCTGGAGTCTTTGCCTATCTCCGCTTTTCTTGGAGTTTTATCCACGGTATCCGTAATTGTAATATAGGGTTAACTAATAATTAAAAGAAAAAAAAGAAGATGATCGGAAACCAATGGCAAGTTTTTTCAGAAAACAACTGTCAAAAACTAAAAATATCTAGTATACGACGATAGCTGTAGTTTTATCCAGTTTGGATCTTTCCATACGTGGTACCAGCGATCACCACCACTGCTAAGAATATCAAGTTTCACAAGAATATTCTAGATTTCATGGAAATAATCGGATGAATTTCAAGAAACCAACTTCCTCAGAGTTCAGAGCTTTTCCGTTGTTCAGCCATGAACGCCAGAGGTCTACTCGTTTCTTTGACCTCTGCTCCCAAAACACACCTCCTTAAAACCACCGGAAAATCTACTTTTCCTTCCAAGGGTCGGCCGGATTTCCAATTGTGCCCTTGCCAGAGGGTCCACTTGCGACGTATTTATGATGGCAGCGGCCTTATTTGGAGGGTTAGATTGGCAAGAGTGCGGGCAGATGTGAAGTCGGAGCAGTATGATATTGCGGAGTCGCCGCCGGAGTCGGTTCGACTCGACCAAGTTCTTTTGACGGACGACGGTGCCGCCCCTCTTCCGTGGTGGGAGCAGTTTCCCAAGCGATGGGTGATTGTGCTTCTGTGCTTCTCGGCTTTCCTGCTCTGCAATATGGATAGAGTAATTAACCTTTTCTTCTTATTCATTTGTCTTCTTGTTCTTAATTTAAGTGTAGTTTTTGCTTAACTGGGAATATCCCATAGTTGAGTGGATAGTCCGAGTAATATGGCGCATCTATTGCTTTTGATATAGCGTTAATTAATACTGCAATTATGGTTTGAACTTAATGAATTTATGTTCTGGCCATCTAAGCCGCTTTTTTTTTTCTCATGAATATTGGAGTTTTTGTGGTGAAACATAAGCATGTATTTATTACAGGTAAACATGAGCATTGCAATACTTCCAATGGCATCAGAGTACCACTGGAGTCCGACAACCGTTGGTTTAATTCAGTCCTCTTTTTTCTGGGGTTACCTTCTCACTCAGGTATGATGAATGACCTTTTGTGGTAAATTAATTTGTTTTCGTCTGGATTTTTATGCTTTCCTGCCATGAAATTGAGCTTCAGTGTTCTGAGGCCTCAATACGTAGTTTGTTAATTATTTTCACCAGCGGCATCCACTTAATCTCTTTGGAGGTTAGGCTAGTACTTTGGATGCTTAATCTGAGTTGCAACTAGATTCTTTATATAGATACATATAGCTGATATACTGCACTTTTATCCATTAGTTGGGCAATTGTATCTTATAAATTTGTTAATGACATGATTATCAGATTGCAGGCGGTATATGGGCAGACACCATGGGTGGCAAATTTGTTTTAGGATTTGGTGTAGTTTGGTGGTCCATAGCAACAGTGCTCACGCCAGTTGCAGCAAAGCTTGGCTTACCTTTTTTACTTGTGGTTCGTGCTTTCATGGGTATCGGAGAGGTTAGTCACATATTATCTGCAAGTTCCCCCACAAATTTGATTCTGTTTGGGATGCAAATGTGGCCTTATTTGTAGTGCTATACTGTGAAATTATGTGGTGATGGGGGTTAGCTTTTTTTATTTGTCCTATTCAGTCAATATTATATCTTGATCTCATGTTTTCCTTCAGGGTGTTGCAATGCCCGCTATGAATAATATACTATCAAAATGGGTCCCTGTATCAGAGAGAAGTAGGTCATTGGCATTGGTTTACAGTGGGATGTATCTTGGATCTGTCACCGGTCTGGCATTCTCACCAATGTTGATCCATAAGTTTGGCTGGCCATCTGTCTTTTATTCATTTGGTTCTATGGGCACAGTTTGGCTTGCTTTGTGGGTTAACAAGGTGAATTCTCAACTAGAGTGACTCTTTCAGCTTTCAAATCGTTAATACTGTTCTTGACAAGGTTCGCTTGATTCAGGCACACAGCTCACCCTTAGAGGATCCTCAACTTCTTCCTGCAGAGAAGAAGCTCATTGTTAGCAACTGCATATCGAAGCAACCTGCTAAATCAATACCATGGAGATTAATATTATCAAAACCACCTGTATGGGCTCTGATTGTATCTCATTTCTGTCACAATTGGGGAACATTTATCCTTCTTACCTGGATGCCAACATATTACCACCAGGTATATTTTTGTAGTTTTATTGTAGTTCCTTTTGTTACTGGAACTACTTGCCTACACTACTGTCCTGAAAATAAATGCTGATAGATGAAGAAATCATTGTTACCTGATTGTGGTT
>AYJT01093602.1:0-13943 GCA_001278415.1 Ocimum tenuiflorum | reverse complement strand
AATTTTGACATCTAGTCATAAAAAAAAAAAAATTCAGTCACACAATAAATAAATGCACATGTCAAGTATATCAACATATGACATATCCGTAAGCTTGGAGGAAGCAAAACATAAGGTACCCAGGATGCTATAAGAGCTTAAGTGCATAGTTGCGGTCTTTTTCAGAGATTCAGCTCAAAAGCCTCATATTATTTATGTAAGCTAATAAGACTCATACTGTCAAATGGCTGGTTTCTAATATAACTATATCAGTGGCTATGTCATGTTGAATATTTACCTCCAACTTCCCACCAGGTAGGACAATCCAGTCAGATTCATGGACCATTTATACTGAAGAAGTTTAATGCTTGATAGAAAAGGTAAAACTAAACTTCTTTAAAGTATCTAAGCCAAATCGATTCTTACTATAGAAGCATAGGTGAATTTCTCTGGTTTTCCAACAGGTTCCTCCACAGAAAGCTGGGGTTCAGGAACAGAAGGCAGCGAATTTTGAAGCACATGAGTTGTTTCTTCGAAAGGAGTTCCCTCTTCTAACCGATTAGCTTCAGGCTTTGACTCTTGCTCTGGCTCTGGTTCCAGCTCTGGCTCCAGCTCCTGCTCCTGCTCCAAATCCTGCTGTAGATGCTCCTCATAACTGTACTCTTGAGCTGGTTCAACTCCTTCAACATGAACAGAGTTGACATATTCACTTGCCTTCTCCTCCAATGGGTAATCAGAAACTGCTGCAGTAGTAGAACAAACCAAATTAGAATATTGATAACATGAAGTCCAGAAGTTTCAAAATAGAATCCATGGTAGAAAACAAATGATCAATCCATGCATTTGAGATTGATATAACGCCTACTTCAGGAAGAGAACTGTGATGTCCTGTTGATTATATAGTGCATTACTGTGAGTTAGATTTGGTCTAAAAACCTATTTGCATCTACCACTTCAGGGTGTAAGTGGGTACGCAACTTTCTCATGATCTTAAAAAGGTCAAGGGTTCGAGTTTATGTTGGGACATCAGGGTGGAATTTATTGTAATATTGTACGTAATTTGGGGGGAAAAAAGAACATTTGCACCAGAACTAGATTATAGCATGCATTTGACCTGTGGGGCTTTCGTTGAAGAACGTGATTGTGTCTTGTTGTGGTAATGCTGTAAATCTAAGTAAGAAAACAAGTATACAGTAGTCTAGACAATATATCTGACTTGTTCCATAGTAAGCACTGTATACTTTTCGAACGAATAGCCTCTGCTTGAGCCTACTATGTGATGAAGATCAAATTGAGCATATACAAACAGCAGTTACAGCACTAAGCGTTTAACACGGGAAAAGATCAGGTGTGGTCATTATACCTGGTGCATCCAGAACACGAGGTGAAATAGTTGGCCGATAATCAACAACTTGTTCCTGTGGGGGAGCTGAAGGCTGGTGCACTACCTCCTCATCAGCAAAGTGAAACATATCATTAAGAACAAAGTAACCTTTGTCTTGTGGAGCAAGGAAAAACGTCTGCACAAATTTCCTCCAATAATTGAAGTCTCTTGACTTGACAGAACCAGTGACAGCTACAAGGACACCTCCATTCCATGATTCAAGTGAATTTATATTCTTGATCTCAATCCCAGTAAAATTTAGCGACATGAGCACTTCATGAATTTTCTGGAACAACATATAAGTGCACTGTCACATTAGTCAATAGGCCACGAGGATAACAGACAATAGCTAGAAACCCAGAAGATTATTTCCCAGCATATAAACGATTCAGAAATAGGACGTAGAAAATCTAATTTAGTACTAAGTGGACTAAACCAGACCCGAGGGTTAAAAAGGACTGAACTTGGATAGATCTGTTTCAACTTATGCAACAGATATAAGAATTCTCTAATGCATTGAATGAGATCCACATCAAAATTCACTTACAAAATAGAGATGCATAAAGCGAAGGACTTAAATGTTACTCCAATTTAATTTTCTTTTTAAAATTATCAAGCAAAAGTCCAGCAAAAAAGTGTTAAACCAATTAACAAAGCATCACCAAATTAAGCGAAATCAAATACTTCAAATCACTCTCGTAAACATATTGACATCTTCGAAGCGTAGGAACGCCATATACCATCATATCAGACGCAGATTCGCTAATATCTCCATCAACTCGCATCATGGAGCTCGAATCATTGTAAAACTGGTGTACATACTCCCGCTGCTGCTGAAACACCTGATAATACTGCTGAACGAAGTACGAACCAACCTGAACGATTCCAGAAAACCGCGATTAGATCACGAAGGTAAAATAACAGCGAGAACACGAACTCGCGAATTTTCAGAACCAAAAAAAAAAAAACAAACCGAAACGCGAATGGTTAGATTACCTGCGATGCAGTGACCTGAGCTGTGTGCTGACTCGCCATTCTCCGATCAAATCCGCCAACGGCGATGTTAAACCCTAGATCGAGAGCTACCGATTCGGAAGATGGGATTTTATACTCTCGCGTTTATTTGAATAATTAAAGGAACCCGCTGTTTCTCTAATTTACAAGAACGGAAAAGTGATGAGAAAATATTTTATATATTTCTCTTTTTTTTTTTGGAGAGGGGATCTGAATTCGACGTTACGTCACCGCTGTTTCGGGAGATTTAAGATGACACGATCTTGACCGTTGAATGGGATTTTGTGACAACGGCTGCGATGCATGCTCTGATTGTACTGTCGGAGTAATATTTCAAGGCATCAACTCAAAAAAAAAATACTTTCGGGGCATGGCATTTATTATGTTTCTTACGAAAATAAAATGTAAAAAAATAAAATATATTTTTTTGAGAATAAGGGAATTGAAATATTTGATTAGTAGAATAACACGCACACCTTGCGCGATAATAAAAATTATAAAATAATTAATCTATCCTACACTGTTCAATTATTTTCTATCCTACACTGTTCAATTATTTTCAAAGAAAAAATCAAAACCACAAAAATCACAATAAGTGGTTTTTTAACCTCAAATAATAATTGGTCTTCCAAGAATTTAAAAGAATATTTACAACATTAAATTTTATTAACGACATAAAACCTCAATACATATTCTAAAAATACCATAAAATATTACTCAACACAACACCCCAATTTTCGATTAAATGCATCCTTACCCCTTGGCCTTTTAAGTTAAAAACTTGTTATAATAATAGTTTAAATTTTTGTAACCCCTGATCATGAAAACATAAAAAAACATACGGTAACACAAGTCCTACGCCGGATGATTCTTACCGTATTTTCATCAGCATAGCCACGAAATTGCCAAGATGAGCAAGGATGAGAGCAGCGTCGTTCAACCCATTCTTCATAGAGAAGCCTCCTACTGAAAAGCTAAATTGATTTGTATTATAAGTCAGATGATATGCATAAATTACAAATGCATAAATATTGTCTTTTTGTAAGAAAAAAGATTCCCCAAAAGCCATGTTGTTCTTCAATGATTTGAAGGATTTTGAATGTTGATTTCAAATTAAACACGCACGAAATCTTCAAACTCATGCCTCTGAAAGGCACAAAATCATAACTTTAGCCCAAAAGATTTCCCCCTCTTTACAAAAATATCAAACGTCTGACTATTCTTTATTACTGAGCGTTGTTGGATATTACTGAGTGTTGTTGAGGTAATCATCGATGCCCATAAGCCCCCTGCTAAATCTACCCAGGTGAAACTTTCGGATGGTATTATCTATAAGCAACAATTATATTTTAAATAATTTTCTAAAGTTTGCTCAAAATGCAAGAGAATTTGGTCACTTTGATTCCACATGCCAAGTGCATGATGGGAAGCCCTAGGGGACCCCTAACCCCTCTTAGATCGACCGGTTCTTGTTCTGATGCAGATTGGCAGGTACGAAAGAATACAAAGGGGAGGACAAGGAGTAAATCCAAGGCCCCTACAGATAGAAGCATTTCCAGACAGAGGAACAACAACAAAGGAACAACTCTCATATTTACTTCACATCTCTTTCACAGAGCGCCAATCTCCCCGCCCCTTCTTTAGGTAACAAATTCAGCTCTCTGCATATGGATAGCTTACTCCCTGGTGAGTTATTACAGGAGACTACCACTCCCCAACGAGAGCATGTTACTTTGGTGGAAAAGGCTAGCCCCACAGAGGATGTGAACAACTTGAATGAAAATTTTGGGGGATTCTTCGAATGGCCAAGAGTGGAGGGTATGGAGGGTAATACCATATCTCCAGGGACTTCAAATTCCCATTAATACTACGGCCCCTCACAGCAAGCCTGCCTTACCTTCCCAAAATGGTAGCTCCACTTCCCGACGTGATGGCATCTCCCTTCGCCCATTTGGTATGGAGAAGGTGCCGGTTTTTACTTTTAGCTCTCCATACACGAGCATCTCCTCTGGCTCTTCCTCTAAGAGCCCCTCGGTAAGCCCTTATGTTTCTGTTCCTACTTGCATCACCCTTCCGTTTGATGCAGGTGCTTCTAGTAACAATCAAAATAGTGGAATCTTGCCGGAGGTTGGTGTCTGTGGTGCCCCTGCCCAACCAAACCTAAGCGATTCCCCTCCTTTGACGAATGGAGTTGATCGTATTCAAGCGTTGTTTGAGGCCTCTTCTACCAGTAGGGGGAGATGACCGCTCCATGAATCCTGTCATACCTTCTCCTCCTCGTATGGAAGGGAACAATAAAGAATAATCCACGTGGCAAACGTACTTAAAAAGGTAACAAAACAGGTAATCGTTAGTCATGATACTATCGATCTAGAATATCAGAGGCTTGCAAAAGCCCAAAAAATAGTCTTCAGTTCGTGATTTTGTTATCTCTCACTCCCTTTATATGTTTGGCCTCCTTGAAACTAAGTTTTCCCAACTTAGATTCAAACGCTTCATGGACAAACACTTCTTGGCATGGAAGTTTGTGAACAATTTTGATAATTGTAAAGTTAAAGGTCGCATTTTGCTTCTTTGGAACCCTTTGAAAGTTGATGTCTCTATGAAGCAGGTTGAGGAACATGTCATTCATTGTCAGTTTACTTGTCTTGCCCTGGGTCACACCTTTCACTTTTCCCTTTGCTATGGTTATAATCCTCTCACTGACCGCAGGGATCTCTGGAATTCTCTGATGGTGAACACTCCGTTGGATGAGCCCGCCCTTGTAGGTGGGGATTTTAGCAGTGCGCTCAATCCCAGCGAGCGTGTTGGCGGTAGGAGGATCCCTTTTGAAAGGAAATACACCGAGTTTGGGGCTACTTGTAGCTATCTCAGCTTACAAAATACCCTCTTCACTGGTTGTCACTTTACTTGGTCTTGTCATAGTACTCTTTCTAAACTTGATCGTATTATTATTAATAGTGCTTGGCATGAAGCTATTTTCTTTGTAGGACGGATTTTCTGACTAGGGGCATCCTTTCTGATTATTCCCCTAGCATTAACTACTTGTTTCAGGAGGTTGAGAGGTTCAAGAAGCCTTTCAAGTTCTGTAACATGTGGATGAACCACCCTAGCTTCAGGGAGTTCTTGGAGAACCAATGGGACTCCAAGCCGGACCATGAATCGAAACAACACCTCCTTGCTTCAAAGCTTGCTAAGCTAACCTCTATTCTCAAGGTTATGAACTTCAAGGAGTACAACCATCTCAGTGATCGAGGGAGGCTGCACGAAGGAGTCTCTAAGAAGCTCAATAGCTTTGTGATATGAACCCCCTCGTCCTGAGTTGAGGGGAAGGGAGATTGAGGCTAGAAAACTATGTCGAAACCTGGATGAAGTTGAGCATAGCCTCTACAAGCAAAGACCTAGAAGCCATCAGCTCAACATGGGCGATAGAAATACCAGGTTTTTCCATACTATTGTTAAAAACAGAAACTCACGTAACACCATCTCTTTTATTTGCAGAAATGACGGACATGTTACCAGCGATATGAAGTCTATTGTTGGTGATTTCGTTGAGTTTTACACTGGCTTGTTTGGCTCCTCCCAACCTAGGTCCCCTTGTGACCCCACGGTGTTCAGGGAGGGATACCTCCTTTCCACTCATGACCAGAACTAGATGAACCGTCCAATCATCGTTATACAAATCAAAGCTGCTCTGTTCGATATAGGAGATGATAAAGCCCCTGGGTTGGATGGCTATACAGCCGCCTTCTTCAAGAAGAATTGGGACATTGTTGGTGATGATGTCGTTGCTGTTGCAAATGAGTTCTTCTCTAAAGGGCTTATCCTTCGGAGAATGTACCATATCACTATATCGCTCATTCCGAAGAAGGCCCATTATCCTACAGTGGTTGACTTTCGTCTCATTGCATGTGCAAATATTGTTTACAAGACTATCACCAAGATCCTTGTCTTTAGGATGTCTTTCTTCCTTGACAAACTTATTAGTCTTGCTCAATCTGCCTTAGTTTGTGGGAAAAATATCACTGATAATTACTTTTTGGAGTAAGCTGATTAGGGGTTATGAGAAGACTCAACAACTCTCCCGGAGATGCATGCTAAAGATTGACCTCCACAAGGTGTACGACACTATTTTGTGGGACTTCTTGCGTGAGGCTATGCTCGAGTTAAATTTCCATCCCCGATTTGTCTATTGGGTGATAACATGTGCCACATCGGCTACCTTCTCCCTCACCATTAATGTGGGAGCCCACGATTTTATCTATAGGGGATGGGGTCCTAGATATGGAGACCCTATTTCTCCAATACTCTTTTTGATTTGCATAGAATATCTGCCTCGCTTGACTCACTTACATATTCGCAATTCGAACTTTAGGTTTCATCCTAAGTGCGAAGCGAATCATATTATCCATATTGTCTTTGCTGACGATCTTCTTTTCTTTGGCAGAGGCGACTTGTCCTCGATGGGCGTTATTACAGACAGTTTGAAGGAATTCAGTGTGGTCTCTGGACTTAAGATCAATATCTCCAAATCTCAGATCTTCATGGGGGTGTTGCTCCCTATGAATGCCAGGCCATTACTGATCTCTTTCGGTTTTCGCTAGGGGTTCTCCCAGTGAAATATTTGGGACTTCCCCTCCATGGCCAGAACCTTATGATCCCTAATTACTGTCCTCTTTTAGATCACTTATTTGCTTATATCACTCGGTGGTCTAACATGCACTTGTCTCTTGTAGGTCGTGTTGAGTTCATCCGTTTGGTCCTATAGGGTGTGGACTGCTTCTGGATCCAGATGATGCCCCTTCCTGCAACCATTGTTGATCGGGTCAACACCATTCTCCATCACTTTCTATCCGCCAAGATGGGGCTTTGGGGCTTATGGACCTCTCTACGTGGAATATGTCTCTCCGTTCCAAGATCTTTTGGAACAACCAGGCTAAGATGGACTCACTCTGGATTAGGTGGATCCACTCTGAGTATTTATGTACTCGGCACATTTGGACTGCCCCTTCTCCAGTTCGAGGTTCTAGCTTATTTAAGAGCATTTTTTATGTTAGTGATCATCTTGTTTCTGATTGTACAGGTGATATACCTAAGGCCAAAGCTCTCTTGGAAGACTCATTTAATAATAAAGGCACGGTGACAGCCTACCACTATCTTCGAGATAAGGCAAGAAGCAATTCTGTCATAAAGCAATCTGGAAGTCTTACATCCCCTCCCCCCATGTTTTCTATCTCCCTTTGGTAAGCTATCCAATGGAGGCTCAAGAAAGTCGATAGACTCAAATTCTCCAACCTCTCTTAGGTATGTGCCCTTTGCAATACTTACAACGAATCTGAGGATCACATTTTTTTCAAATGCAGTGCTACTTGTGCTGTGTGGGAGAGGATCAAAGGGTGGGTTCATGTTGATCGAAGACTCTCTACCATAGCTAGTGCTATCAAATGGTTTAAGAGAGAGTCTCGTGGATCGCGTATCCTCTGTAAAGCGAAGGAGATTGCCCTTGTTGATATTTTTAACAACATGTGGTACGCTGGGAATTAGCTCATCTTTGACAAGAAAGCTTTCATTACCCATGGAGTGGTGAAGCTTATTAAGGAAGATGTCCACGGAGTTCTTTATTCTGTATTTTCTGTTGATGATGTTATTTCCTATATTGATTGTGGTTAGACTGTGGCTCCCTTTAGCTGGTGTCCTTGCTGGTTTTGGAGCGTGGCTACAGATGGGTGCTGACCTAGTAAGGATGCCTTTGTAGTCACCAATAGAGGGTTTGATGTCCCTTTGAGGGGTGTCAACCTAGTTGGGATGCCTCTTTGGATCGACTTACTCCCTCTTCTCCCCATTCCGCCGGATTTCTTGCTTATGTTTCTTTGGGTTGATGATCTCCCTCCCATCTATTCTTGTGAGTTGAGTTTGGATCCAGGTTTTGATCAGGTGTGGTTCTTTTTTTGTTTCAGGACAGGTTTTGGATGTATTGTTTGCAGTTGTTATGCTACTCGTTTTTCTTCTGGGGTTTTGTCGTTGCCCTTTTTCGCTATGTTTTTGCTGGGTTATCGGTTGTAGTGGTTTGATTAACTATCTATATCCTTACAGGTACCCTTTGAGTATCGTTTTGTTTAAGAGGAGTTTTTGTCGGATTCATTCTTGGGTGACGCTGGTCAAGTTGCCTGAGAGTGATTCCTTCTTCCTAAGTTCATTTTTAGGTTCCCCCCTCGTTGCATCCCTTGGGTATTCCCAAGTTTGTCTAATTACCCCCGATAGCAAAAACTTTTATTTATTTTATGCATCTTTATTTCGTCAGTGTAGATGACAACATTTCATTACTTTAAGAAGAGCAATAGATTTGCGAACAACTCCTCCATTGGTAGTTATGTTCTTTAGGAAGTTATAGAAACAATTTTTCTAATATGTGACTAGGGAAAATTATTTTAATTAAATTTAAAGTTAAGATATTTAAGGGTAAAATGGTACATTTATCAAAAAAGAGAATTGTCAATAAAATCACTCTTATTTTTAGGGCGGTTGCAATAATAAACCTCAAAAAATAACTTTAACATTGTCACGCCAGTGCCACATCAAAAGTTCAACTCATCAACTTCTTCAACCTATTTTCGTACAACATCAACTTTAATAGAATTCCACGCAAATACCGTCCACATATTTATCAATATTAAAATAATAGTGAATGTTTATTGCTAAAAAATATATTTATTTAGAATATTAGATTACATGTTGTTGTCACAAATGTTTAGATGAGTTGGAATTTATCGCTTCTAAGTAGGTGAGAGACCAGTGTTCGAGTCCCCAATTTCACCCACTAAAAAAAGATTACATGTTATTTTAATATTTTCTTTTTACATGTTAATTTAGTTTTTAACTCAAAAGTAATAATTTAATAAAATAATGAACAAACTCAAATTAAATCAACGGTCCACATTAATTAAAAAACACAAAAAATATGAAAATAAGACAACATTGTCAAATAGTAGAGTAAGAAAACATAGAGTAGAAAAGTAGTGGTAGTAGGAATGTTTTAGTTGTATTATGTTTATGTTTATTAATCATAAAGTTGATACACTTATTTATATCAGTAGAGCTAATATCTTTTAGAAAGTAAATCAATCTATTCCGGAAAATAGATCACTCTAACTTAGAAAATAAATCACTATAATAATTACCATACTTAAACATATCTCTAACACTTCCCTCAAGCTGGAACATATATATCAATCATGCCCCACTTGGTACAAAGTTCCAAAAAATTGTTTAAGAGTATAAACCCTAGCAGTAGTGCTTAAGGCAGATACGACAATGGTAGATCCAAGGATAGAAGATAGCAGCAGCAATGCTTGGCGGCGGTGTCACGTAACAGAAGCCCAAACATTATTGCTTACGGTAGAGGACGTCAATATTGGTTTCTTTGCTAGAAAATAGTAGCAGCAGCGCCCATGGTAGTAGGTTAGTAGAAGTGCTCACATTTGTCGTTAGGACAACAACAGTGCCTGGCAGTGTTGCCTAAGGCAAAAAGTATTAGCAGAAAACCAGTATAAGGTAGCGGCAGAAACCCTAACAATATTGCTAACAACGGCAACAGTCGGCACCTACAAGAGAAGGTGGTAGTAGAGACCCTAACAATAGTGTTTAGGACAAAAAAACAACAGCAATTTGACAAGGACAAAAAATGATAATAGAAACCCAGCATTAATGTTTAGGGCAGAAAGCAACAGTAGGTGGCATCAAAGACAAAATGTGTGCAGAGGATGACAGCAGTGTCACTGATAGTGGGTGAACACTAACCAAATAATTTATTGAATCCGTATACTGTTATGAAACATAGAATCTATCCTACTGTTTAGACAAGTTTTAAATGAGAGAAAGAATTAAACTACCTAAAATAAACATAAAATAAAGTAAACAAAACAAATAAATGCAAATACAGATTCTAGTTTAATAAACTCCTTCCATGGATAATTCTTGTTTAATTAAACTCATTCACTAATTTTAATTCTCAATTATGTGAAGTATTAGTTATGTTACTCTCAGTCGTCCTGCCTCGGGCACGACAGAGTGTGGAAATAGAATTACAATTAAATCCTGGCTCGGGCATCTAACCAATTATACTCTTAATAAGACCCAAGGATTATACTCTATGCAATTAATTCCCGCCTCGGGGAATTAACAAATTGCATTCTCAATTCACACTTCCCTATTCCTTATTTTATCCTTGGTCCGACATAAATCATAGAACAATTATGTAGATAGTTGATCAGACAATCTAACACATAAAATCAAGCTCGACAGAATTGAAGGAACAATAAATGATAAAGGAAAAATAATCTTCAATTAAACTCAAATAAATCCACAAAAGTTCCAAATCATGGAATCTATTCAGATCTAGTTTAACATAATGATTACAAGAGAAAGAGAAAGCAAAAGAATCATAAAAATAAGATACAACAACACCGTAGTCTCAGATCTTAAATATCCTCTCCTCTGTATGAACTCCGAGCAAAAATCTGAATCTTGATGTGTTTCCCCTTTGTTGGAATGTAAAAGTGCTGAAAAATATGATGGGGAACTCCTAAATTTCGTGTGGAATGAGGATATAGATAAATCTCATTAAGTCGGGGCAAAACGGGGCTTTCTGGATGAATTTCACGAATAAAACACGTTCAGAAACACAATCGGACCGATCCCCTTCAATAGTTAAAATTGCATGCTCTCTGTCCTTGTACGATCACTGTTGATCTGGGTGCACAATCAAACTGATCGAAATAAGATCGGATCAATCCTCTCACAACGGAAGCAAAATTGCGCATCTTCATTGTTTTGGCTCTAAGTTTCACGTCCAAACTCAGAATTAAGTGATTCAAGTTGCGCTGGACTAATTCAGAGATCTTTCCAAACATATGCATTAACAACCGAAATTCCAAGTACACAGAGAGTTTGACTCCTTTCATTGGACTCCTTGTGCAACACATTTCTTGAAATGCATGTTTTTCATCCACTTTTGCTTGTTTTTCACCAAAATCTTTCAAAACAACTCAAACAAGCATAAAATCATCAAGATACACAAATCAAGTTGATAGTAACATGAATTTGCATGTATTCAACAATAAAAGTACACAAAAACAACCCAAGATACATGCAAATTATGGTACCATCAGTCACCTAGGCAAAAAGTTTCTCCTAGGGTAGAAAGTAGCTGCAATGGATTTACTTTTTTTCTTTCTTTTTCGTAGCGTAAACTAGAGACAGATATGAACCTGCTCTGATACCCTGTCAAATGGTAGAGTATGAATACATAAAGTAGTAGTAGGAATGTTGTAGTTGTATTATTGTTTGTGTGTATTAATCATAAAGTTGATACACTTATTTATACTACTAGAGCTAACCTATTCTAGGAGGTAAATCAATCTATTCCAGAAAGTAGATTACTCTAACTGAGAAAGCAAATCACTACAATAATTAACATACTTAAACATATCTCTAAAAAAGATATTGCCAAAAAAATTAAATAATATAGCATTACATCTTCTTAATAATAAAAATTTTGTTGATCACTTCCATAATATGTCCATATATATGTGATGTGTATCTTTATCATGCATTGGGTGTAATTGTGAATAGAAGCTTGAAATTCTTGAGTAGAACTCATATGTATTTGTTCCCGACAGAGGTGTGTCTTCATCGAACCAAATGATAGCTGCTTATCCCTCGTCTTGAATAATCATGTTGTGCAAAATAACGTATGTATAGATAATATTTCTCAAGTCTTTCTTATAATAAGATCGTACGGGGCCTCTAATTATCACCATACGAACTTGAAGCACTCTATTGTAGCATGTAAGACATCTTCGTCACTTTGACCACTTGCAGAATTGCTGTAAAAATTATTGTACCACTCTGAAAACACATTAACATCAGACATAATTTGATAATAATGAGATTTAATCACAACTCCTGTTCTGGGTTGTGTATCTTTTGTCCGATTCTCATTATAATAAGTTGTAGTCTTCTCCGAAAACTCCTTATTTTTCTAAATTCCCAACTTTGGATCATCTGCTAATAGTGCTCCAAGCTTGTGAAAGACACGTTTCCTCATCATGTGTTCATTTTGTCTTTGGAGATAGACTATTTCTTTCATTAATGATTGTGGCATTTGTTTTAGGTTGTGTGGAGTATGGGGCCAAATGCGATGAATGGTGAATATGGCTCTTTATGGATGAAGATCCCCCTAAACTCAAGCGTCTAATATCGTCAATACTTGCTTGTTGTTGCAGTGGTGGGGTAGTGTATAAAATGACATTGAGGATATCTCATAGAAAATTGACCACTCATTGCATGTCAGTAATTTGGTGGAGGAATGTTAGAATAATTGGAAAAAAAAATTGAGAATAAAATTGTGGATGGAGAACTTGAAAATTTTAAGAGTACAAAGGATTGAGTTGGGAATTTTGTGAGCTTGGGAACCAGGGTCGTCCCTAATGAACCGGGAGCCCTAGGGCGGAAAACAATTTCAGGCCCCTAAAATTTATCCGGACACATATTTTCAAGTTCATGAACTTTGTTAGTGTAGCTAATAAGACTATAAAATAAGTATGAGTGTAAACCAAAAATGAGTCGGTGTAGATGAGCAAAGCTATTCAAATCTCAACTCAATATGGAAATCATATTTAATTTAAGATAATCATAACTCTTTGACTAAAATTAGTATAAAATATTAATTATATGATATCAATTAGTTAAACAAACATCCATAATGCAAAGAAGTATAAAATAACACTACCATGATGCTCATTATTTGAGCATAATCGAATGGATGATTGAAGTTGAGTTAGAGCCATAAAATACTAAAAAATATATAGACTATAACAGAGTAGAGACGTGTCTTTAAAAACAGAGTAGACATATGAAAATATGTAAAAAATAAGAGAGCGTAGAATATAACTAACAAAAAGAATTCTTATTACAAAGAATGATAAATGCAGAAATAATTTTAAAATAAATATTTATTAACATTTAATCAATAAAAAGATTTTAGACCAAAAAAATGGGGCCCCGAACATAGAAAGAGATAGATAGACTACTTAGAGATGTGAACATATATAAGAAAATAAGAAATAAAATATAATAGAGTTAACAACAAAAAATTTTATTATGCAAAAAGATAAATGTAGATATAATTGTATAATAAATATTTATCATTATTTAATTAATAAAAAATCTACACCCCAAAAAATTGGTGGCCCCGGGTGGTGGTCGCCCCTCTCGCCCGAGCTCAGGGCTGGCACTGTTGGGAACTACCTTGGTTTTGTGATGATGCAAAACAAATAATGAAATGATTCAATATTGTCAGTGGTTTAGATAAACGAAAATAAGATGATTGAAATGAATACAAGTAGCAAGAATATTGAATTTAACAGTAGAATAACTGAGATTTTGGTGTGAAAAATGAAAGTTTGTAATATGTATTTATAATAAAAAATTTACAGCGTTAATATAACGTTAAAATTTTGCAACATTGTGCAACCAATAAAAATTAAATTTGCAAAATCAATGTAGC
>AYJT01093581.1:0-10423 GCA_001278415.1 Ocimum tenuiflorum | reverse complement strand
CACAACCGATCAATTCCCCCTTCCTCCATCGGATCGGTGGTGGCACACCGACCTCCTTCTTCTTTGATTCTTCCTCTTTCATAGCTCTTGGCGTTGGCATTCTACCGTATCTTCCCCTAATTATCGGCGCCTCATCTGCCGTGGAATCTTCCATTTGCGGCAGTTGGTCCTCCTCCACCGACGGCTCTGCTCCCAAGTTTCTCCTCGACGGCGTCGTAATTGGCGGCAGTGCCTGAACTGGTGGTTTAGCAAATATTCCGATTCGAGATTTTCGGATGCTTGAACCCAATTTCTCGACAAATCCCCCAAATCCGGCCGATTCTTCCCCTGCTGGTTTAAAAACCAGAGATCGGCGAACAGAGCCGATGAAGTCTTGCATCGCCGGAGATTAAGGATTGAAGTGAGAGAAAACCAATAACAGTACTGCAAAGAGAGAAAATGATTTAGGGCTTATCCAAGGTTTCAATTCATTTCAGTGAAGAAAGTGGAGACACAGGAGGGAAAAGGGAGGTTTGAAAAATGAAAAAAATGGAATAAGGCATTTTGGTAAATATGGCATGTGTTGTACCTATTTATGTTTTGACCCAAATAGTTTTGAAAATATTTGAGGAAGGAGCCGTTACGATTTTATCTCCATTTTTGTCAACGTATGAAATGATTTTGATTCTGCGACTTTATCCTGTGTGGGCTTTAGGCCCAATAGCTCTCAAAGGAAGCCCACTTATCAATTTCATTTCATGCATACACTCTCTAGTCCTTTTTCTTTTTCAACAGACGCTCTTCAGGCTTTATGTGCATTAAACTTTCTTTAATAGATTAAATCATGGAATTTATAATTTATTTTGAGGAAGCCATGCATGCGTACTAACTTTCTCGATTATGCCTAGGACCGTAAATGAGCTGAGTTATCCATTAACTATTCAGGTTTGAACTCGATAAAAGCTCATTCAAGCTTATTTTGTGAAACTCATTAATTGAACGAGTCAAACTTGAGTTTTGTATTATTCGACTCGTAAGCTCTTTAGCTAAAATTAGTAAAAGAAATATAAAATTATTAAATTTGTAAAACTTATAATTTTATTCTTTAGTTAATGATAAACGTAGACTTTTAATTAACTTTGTTATTTATAAGAAAAGAACGAATTTGAGTAAATACAATATTCTTTTTGCTTAAATTGGTTTATTTTAAAATAAAATTGTGTTTATTTAAATTTAAATCTATATTTAGAAAGTTTGATAAACCTCAATTAAGTTTGTGAACATCTAACTATTCAATAATAAAGCTCGAAACTTGACTCAATACTAAAGCAGAGCAGTACTTGATTTTTTACTCGATTTAGTTATATTCTTGGTCATGCCTAAAAAGTTATAAGCAATGTTGTGGATCAAACCAAACTATGACGGGTGTGGAATTTAGAGACTAAAATTAAGCAAATGATATTACAAGGCACCGATAAAAAAGCGATAGAAAAAATTACAAATCCAGCAATAAAAGTAAAAGTGTCCTAAGATAATTCATGTAAGAAGTACCCAAAATATAGTTAGGGGACCAATTCAATGGCCCAATAGTTTGGAAGTGAGGTAGATGTTTATAAGGCTCAAAATGCGTCTTGGAAAGGACAAACAAAATTTCGGGAGAAGATTCTCAAGCTAAGATCGAGCTAAAAGGAATCTTCGAGCTAGAGGAAGATCAACTTGGAAGAAGTTTTTGGACTAGATGAAGATCGAGCTAGAAGGTGGTTTGAATTGGAAGATAGTTCTAGAAAGATAAGATGTAATGATTCTGAGATGGTGCAGAACGACTTGCCACGGTAGAGCGAATGACCAAGGAAATTGTAACAGGTTTAAATGTTAGGATCTTGAGATGTTGGGGATTTAATGTAACATGTTTTGATTTTTGATATGATAAACACCACAAGTGTGTAGAAATAAGGATTTTTTTTACGAGAATAGAGAATATATATTGACTACTCTATTGTCTTATTACTAAGAATTTGGCGTTCTTGCTACCCTTATGTGCTATTTTATTTCTCAACTCATTGTTCTCGAAAAAAGATCTCAATTTTCATAAAATTTACATCAACAATTTGTGCTTGTAGCTGGCGGTTGTGAATCTCTCGCACTTATCGCATCTTTGAAAGAAAACCTCAAAATCTTTCTTCAAAGTCGGCCAGTAGAATTTAGCGGTGATTGTCTGATGCATGAGACTCGAATCTGAGTGGTTCGAGTAACTTCCACTATGCATCTCCTTGAGTATCTCCCGACCTTGTTCACTTTCTACAGACTTTAGGTATGAGCGCCCCCCGAAGGACCTTTTATACGACATTTCATTAATTAAAGTAAACATCGTGGCCCTCTTGGAGATTCATATTGCCTCCGTCTTGTTCTCAAGATCCCAATCCCCTGTTAGGTTATTTACTAATGGTGTCACCCATAAATCAATATTTGCACTAACCTCGTAGACATTTTACTTTGAACTTTCCATTTACAGGGACTATTGGGTAGCTGGGCACTAGGCCAGGAGGGATGAGCCTAGCTCATCTGCTGCCAGGTTGACCAAGGTGTTCGTGTGAGAGTTGTGCTTTCGAACTCTCAGGTCCCAAAAATTGCTAGTACTTCTATGATTAAATCAAGATAAGGTTGCATCCTTGCCTCCTCGTCCCAAAAAGTGGTTGTTGATGAGTTACTTGAAACTTTGTGGCTTTAGGTTCTCTAGCTGGCCAAAGCCCTCCAATCAAAGCTTTATACTTGGTTTCATTGTCATCATCCAAAATTCAAATGGCCTTCTCGATCAATGTTCCTCTCGGGGGATTCAAGGAGCATCTCAGTCCTACACCCCTTAGAATTGCTGGAACTGTCAATATCGAAGGTCCAAAGGTTTACCTCTTCTGTCGTCAATCCAAACATCTCCATCTTGGGGCTTTGATGTGAAAATTAGTTGACAAGTCGACAATGAAGTCGACCAAGACTTGAGACTTCATTGTTGTTTGTTTAGCACGAAGCCTCCTAATTAGATGGAGTCAAAATATACATACAATTCAATTGAAAGATACACACTTTTTTATAAAGATATATTGTATTTTATAGGTAAAAATGGATACATGCATACGTTTATATGAATGTACACAGTAACACCTTATGTTTATGCAATACATGCGCACATTTACGTAATAACATGCTTAAATTTATACATAACATACATATGGTGAATTAGTATATATATGAAGGCGAAATTGTTTTACAATAATACTCTTGCATGCTACAAAAAAATTGAGATATTATGCATAAATTTTTTTTGTCTTAACCATTGATGAGTCCGAATAGACGGATAAAATTTATATTCATTTCTCATCTAAAACTCATTCTCATGAGATTGCATATATTATTTAGACAAAAAAAAAAATCCAACCATAGATTCTTCAAATCCTAAGATTCAGAAGCATTCTTATTTTTCGTCTTTAATCTTATTCTAACCCGATCACTTCTATATACATACACATATATTTCAATAATATAAAATAAAATATAATTGTTATATTATAAATCGCCGAAGTACGGGGTGTGAAACTTATTTAATAAGACAAAAACTTATGTTAGACCGTCTAAATGATTTAGACGGGTTTAAATAGTTCATTTCTACTAACTCAAATCTATACCCACTCTGAATCTTAAACCCAAACTTCTACTCGCTTTAGATCCTAAACTCAAACCCGCTTAAATGATTTAAGCGGTTTAATAGGAGACCTCCTCATCTCATAAATATTTATTTAACCAAAATGGACGCAATGATCCATTTTGGTCTACCGAAGTCATATTTTTGCTGATTCAAGTAAAAACAAAGGATTCCAAAATAGGTGGACACAATTGAATTTGGATAAGTCGAGAAATATATGCAGATAAAAACCCTGTGGTTTTAAAAGTTTCACTCCCAGAACCATGTCATTTATATTTGTCTGGCAACCCAGATTTCCTTTGATTTTCCTTGTGATTACATATTAATTACAGATTAAAAATACTCAATATGAATATTCAGTCGCTGCAAGATTATTTATCATTGAAGAAATTCTCGACCTCTATGAATGCATCATCGTGCATTCGTAGGAAGCATTGCCCCTTCTATTCCTCTTGTGGAAAGAACTCTAATATGGGAGATTATTTTATCAAGAGGTATGTTTTCCAATTTTGTTGGTTTAATGGTCAAATAATGCAAAACAAGTATAATTATAATGTAATTATTGCGTGGCCATGTTTCTTGTGATGGATTTTCTAGGTTTAGCTGGTTACTAATGCATTCAAAATTCGTATTGTGTTTCGATTTCGTATTTTATTTTGTTAATAGTAATCGGTCTTGCACATAAGAAAAAGTTGAAATCTGATAGATCGTGCGTAGTTTAAAACACATACACACAGAATATAATTAGGATGGGTATTCTTTTTTAAGCATACTTTTTATCGAAATAAAGTGTAGAGCATTAATAGTACCTGCGAGTAGTTAATTACTAGTTATCTAAATGTGTTTCTTATATAATACTAGTATTTCACCTACGCGATGCGTGGGAACTATAATTATTTAAAAATTATATAATTTTGTCAAAAAAGCTCAAATACCTACCATGGCACGTGATAATATCTCATGACCGATGTGTTAATATAATATCTCATGGCTTAGGATAATTATTTAGTATTTTGAAATTTTCATATTAAAATATACAAAACTAAATAAGTACCAGCTAATTGCACGTATTATTTGTAACTCAATCATATTCCTTCCTTTTATAGGGGTAAGAGACATATAAGTTTTTAAATATCACATTGCTATAATCCATGATAAAAAACAACTGTATAATGTAGTGTGCATTGGAACAATCGTAAACTTCTTATTTGTAATGTTTGGCTTTTAAATTGGAGATTATGTATTTGACATTGTTGGTTAAATCGTCAAAAAGTGTTGAATTACAATTTGCCAATTTAATTTGAGGATGCACATGGTTTTGGTTTTGCGATAGTTCATTCAAATTCCTAACTAGATGAATTTGATAAATGAGAGGTCGCAATACAATGGATTCTTTTATTGTTTTTAGTTGCAATATGACGGAAATTATATTGAATAATTAGGTTAAATAGTTTTTTTTTTTCAAATTAAAGATAAGATATTGATGATTGTTTTAGTACCAAAGCACACATCCAAACCATTAATGAGAACGACTTTAACCCTTTGAATTATCATGTTGTAAGAAAATAATTTAATTGCGTTGTCACATGACTAGCAACTATTTTGTATTATTTGCTACACTGTGTTCTACTCTAGTACAAATTGCACGGAAAACGCAAATCTAAATGCAAACTAATACTAAATCACATTCTATCTAACAGTTAATATTTCTTAATTTGCAACGAAAGATGCATATTTTGCTTTGTCTAGTGCATACAGATTATGCATTATTAAGCTACAACTTCGTATTTACAAGAAGCAAAATTCATATACATTCGACAAAGCAAATGAATGCTCGTCATTATCTGCATTTTTCAAGGGGTGTGTTATTAAGATTTATAGTTTTATAGAGAGACTGAGAGTTATCATTGATATTTTGTTTGTATTTAATAACATAGATGGTTAATACATAGAAAATAGAGTACAAAATAAAATTAAACGGTGTGATATTTTTCAGAGAGAAAATAATATTTGCGTAATTCTTTCAACCATTTTGTTGTTTTATACACACGCGCACACATATTCTTTGTCTATATGTTATATTATAAATACATTATTTTTGTTTATTCTATATTTTATAATTATATAGTAAACATAATTTATAAATAAAAGTTTAAAGAAAAGAAACGATATTTACCATTCACACACGTTCTGAAAACCGTTTCATGCTTATATATTTCAAAAGTTTAATTATTTCATGTGTTGTATATTAAGGTATATAAAAATAAGAGGAAGTAAAGATCGAACAATATTTTATTTTTTGGAGGGGGGGAGCTGACTGGGTGTAGTGGCGAGAGAGGCTAAAGGTTTTTAGGGTTCTGGTTTGCGGCTGGGAAGGACAGTGGAGACTGGAGGGAGAGATGGTGACCGGCGGGGAAGGAGAAGAGCCGACAGTCGGAGGTCGGGCCGGCGACATCAGGGGACGACGAGGAAGTCAACAGACTGCGAAAACTCTAACCAACATAGACACAAACATGAATGAAATTTTTTTAGTTCAAAAATTTAAATATTGTTCGATCTTTACATCTTATATTTTGCTTACTTTACATCTTCTCAATCATAAATTAATTTTGATTTTTTATCTCTTGTTTAAGATGTTTCAAACATTAAGTATTAATTAGTGTAACTTTAAAATAAGGTTTTATTTTTTGTATTTATTTTAATTTCATATTTTTAAGATAGTAATATTAAATTTTAAAATTACCAGGTACTAAAATATTGTATTTAAAGATAAACTATATTAGTTTATATTGGTTTCTTGAATGTTATATTCTCAAATGAGTATCTGTTGTTGATACATATGATTTGTATTGTATTTTTCATATTTCATAGTTTGCTATGTTGAAAATCATTTTTTAGGCAAATTGTATGAAAGTTAAATAATAAAATTATTATTAATATGCACAATTTTTTCATAAATAGTATTTTATGAAACATAAAGTTTTGTTATGCCCTAAGATGTCGGCATAGCATAGTATATCATTGTGTCATACCAAACTTACTATATACTGAACTAAGATATACTAAAATATGAAAATTTTTTCATGTGATAAATTATCATAAACTATAAGGTATAATAAAATAAATAAGATATATCGTAATATGGTAGCCAACGATCCCTACAAATGAATACAAAAATTTTGTCAATATATTAATAATGGATATTGGGTGGATGATTGCAACGAGTAATGACCCTCATTACCAGCCGGCACAATTTAGCATCAACCAATTACTATGGATGGAGTCGCGCTGGCAATCCTGTCTTAAATTTTTAGATGCTTTTTTTTTTTTTCTTCTTTTTTCTTGAGAGGGATAGATACCGCATTTGTACATAATTTTAAGCATACATGCCTGGATACACGCTGTTCATTGGGTTTACATAGCTATGATTTAGCCTAATACTTCTGTTGCGTTGTTTTCTAAATTCACAATAATAATATATAAATAGGACTACTAGAAAAATCTGTTAAACCGCCTAAATTATTTAGCCGTATTTGAATTAGAATTTGTGGGAAATGAGTTATTTAGATCCGTCTAAATTATATTTAGATGGTATAACAATTTTTTTTTTGCCATTTATACTCAAAATAATATTGTATAAATAAAAAATGTTTCACAGATCTTACAAACTATATCTGATATCATTTAATCCATTCTATGTTCCACTATCATTTGTTAGTTTTTTTCCACTTAACTCGCTGTGTTTTTACTGTTATTAGTTACACCTTGTTATATTTAATTAGAGTTTATAATTAATTTAAGTATTTAATTTTCAATTTGTAGTAGATGGCGGTTTCAGATATATTTTTTTTCTAAGTTTTTATTAACAAATATTGATTTATAGGATGATTATTCTTATTTCTGTAATAGCTAATATTAGTGCCATTGCGGTTTATTGTTAGTTGATTTCATCTGGTCCCTTGTGTTTTAGGATCCAAATCTAAGCAACCTCACCCAAACTCGTGGAGAGAAGTTCTTGAGAATGTTTAATTCTTTTTTAGATGAAAATACTTACAACCTATGAATCAACAACTTGGGTGATTTACAAGCGAGATAAAGGACTCCAGCTATGTAAGATCCTTCCTATAAAATTCTACAAGAATGCACAAGTATGAAGTATCTCTAAACTTCAAGAGTTTCGAACCTTCCACAAGGTTCTATGTTCCGTGATCTTTTACTAGGGTTCGTTAAATGGCTACGCATTTTTAACCCAATCAAGCCAAATTATTTTAACATTTATCATTTCGGGTTAATGGGTAAATAGGTGGTTAATCTGGTTACTAAAAATATTAGACGAAGAATATTTTTATTTGTAGATTTGAAAATCTTATATGGAACCCACCCAAAAAATCGAATAATTGGATTATATCTTTAATAAAGAAAAACGACACAAGAATAAGTCAAAAACCCAACTAAAAGACTAGGATAATAATTTTAGATGGATTATGTTATTATTAACTTATTCTACGTGTGGTGTTCATGTTATATTTTGATTTTGAGAATTCAGAATAACTAATATAATTATATTATCACATGATCATATTGCAGAGTTATTTTTTCATGAGCATGAAGTAATATGACTTATTTGATTTAATGAAAACCGAACCGAATAAATCATGACTTATTCGATTGGTTTATTTAAATTTTTATAAATAATGGTTTGGATTTGGGTGAATTTCCACACCTAAAAAATTGGAAGTGGATACCCTTACGGCTTCTTTTATTTTCGGTATTCTTTCGATACATTCTATATCATCTTTTGAATATCACGAGACTTTGATTGTAGTCTGATTCATAAGGTTCCGAATTAACCTCAGCGTATATCAAATTCTACGAAAAGTAATGAAGTACGTTGACCGGAGGGGATTTATATATTTTAACATGTATTAAATAAGAAATGAACTTTTAAGTGAAAATAAACGTTTTAAATAAAAAAAGATAATAATAAAGTAGCAATTGTAGTAGTAGGTGAGTAGACGGTAATAGCTGCCCATACTCTTCTCTTTCCAAATCCCTATACGATTAATCCCGCGACGATAACGGAAACTCTACCCTCTCATTTTCCGCCTCCACCTTCGTGGAGTCTTTCCGCCGCCGTCGCCGCAGATTCCAGGTTTGTTGTAATCCCCCAATCTCTGATCCTTGGGCTGAATAATTTTGCTTGATCGGCAACATTTGATCTGAATTTCAAAAGACGGCGCTGTATCATTTACTGTTAGTTTCAAGTGGTTTTTTTCGGTTAATTTTTGATTTAGCTTCTTTGTATGGGAAACTGAAAAGGTTTGAATTAATCGATGGCGCTCGATATGGAGTCGTTGGTGGAGGCAGCATCGGGTGCGGTTGGTGCGCTGGTCAGCACCACCGTTTTGTATCCGCTCGACACCTGCAAAACTAGGTATCAAGCTGAAAATCGAGCTCATCATCATCAAAGATACAGGTTCGTGCTCCTTTTTCTCTTTTTCGTGATTCACACCTCGACGGAATTTTGTAAATTTATCGTTTATATTCATTTTCAACTCAAATTTCGGTGCTTTTCTGGATCATTCTGGTTGTTACAATCTTCTGCACGATTTCTTGATAAATAATAGTTTTATCTTATGCTTTAATTCTCTGAGTTCATTTCTTCCGCGCTCTGTAGAAATTATTGAATTCTTTTTATCCTTAAATTGAAAATTTAGTGGAATTTGAGTTCAATTGTAATACATTGGTACATGCCAAAGAATTGAATTATAGGCAAGGAAATAGATGCAAGAGTAATTGTTATGTGAATCTTCTGTACTAAAAACTTATAATAGATTCTTGTTGTGTTTGCCAGGGTTGAAGCTAGACATAAATAATTGGGGGGTTCAAAGGCAACGAAAACCAATCGTATTAATTATAATTAATTCTTAATCAATATAGTTTGAGGACTACAAAGATTAAAACTGCCAAAACAAATTTGATATAACTAGACAAAAATAAAATTAGAGCTGCCGGCAAAATATTTTATTTTAACATAATTTGTTATTATTTTTATGGTTACTAGGCTACTGAGTTACTGTTATATACCAACATCAAATACTGGCATAAAGAAATTTATTAAAGCCAATGACTTGGAATAATAAGTAACTGTTTACTGTTATTGTAGTTCTACAGATAGGTTTTAATTGGGGGCTAAATCAATTAAACATTCATGTTTAACTCACACATATATACATCAATATATATTTTCCTAAGCAAGGCAAAAGGAGAAGCTGCCCTTGACAATTGGAATAATTTGGATGGAGTAGAGGTACAAAGTCATACAAGAAAAATAGAAATACATTTGTTTGACTTAACCAATATTAAATGTTATTCAAGGAGTTTCTCATGTCAAACAACATTTGGCTTGACACTTAAGTTCTACATTGTGCTGACTAGTAAAACATTGCAGAAACAAGTGTATGTGCTTCTGATCAAAAGATTTCTTAATCACTTCTGTGTTTCATATTCTTGATTTCTTCTGCCACATCATTTCATTGAAATTTAGCCACACGCAAAACCACATATATGTTTTATTTTTGTAAATACAAACATATACAGTCTCATTCTCTTGGAGATGCATTCTTATCATGTAAGGAAGGCCCTAAACATCTTTTTGTTTTGTTTGGTGCGTAAAATATGATGGGTCACTTTTAAAATTTGCTACCTTCTCTGGCCACAATTTCTGCTGAGCAGCATGAAGTAGTAACT
>AYJT01093577.1:0-12542 GCA_001278415.1 Ocimum tenuiflorum | reverse complement strand
GCTCTTCCGCGATAAAGTTCACCTCCATCCTGATAAGGTAGCTATTCCTGCTTCGCTGATTCCTATGTTTTTCCCCCGGTACATGCACCGATGCACGTCGGTGTGTGTGTGAGAGAGAGAGCGAGAGAGATTTTGAGTCTTGCGCCACTACATCCACATGCACTCCGGATCTTTGTTAGACTATTACATTTTGTGTTATATTATTTAAATTATTGACAAGTGCACAAACCAAGAAAAATTAATTATGGTGGAATATTTCTTTATCAAGAACGTGATTTATCTCTGTTGATTTGTACACTTGTCAATAATATAAGTAATGCAACACAATATGTAACACCACTGTGTAACAGGAGATCCAACAACTACAAATACATCAACAAAATTTGAAAGTCAATATGTAATAGGGGTGACTAGCATTGTTTTGTATTTGCATCATAATTCGCAAGGAAAAAAGGCTGGTTGATTTGGTTTCAGGTAAGATTGCGGTCTTGGACAAAAAAGATTTCTGAATCGCGGGATTACATAATAAAAGGAAAAACCAAATGGGCAATTTGATGCGATTAATTAATATTTCGGGATTTTAAGATGGATTGATCAAGGGAAGAATAATTCATTAAGGCTGGGAATATTTAACACTACACAAACCCACGCGAGAATAATGGGTCAGTCTCGAGGCTTAACAAGTTCGTGTCAATATGTTAAGGACACAAAAATTTCATATTGTGTTTGTTTTATCTGTTAAATAAATCATATTCATGTCGAGTTCGTGTTACTTATTAAGAATTTAATAAGAAAAAATATATCTTATTTTATTTATCAGATCCTTATCAAATCAAATTCTTAACAAGTCATTTTTCATGTGGTGCTAATGGGATTAGATTCTCATCGGATCATTATCATATTCATGTCGGGTTCGTATGTATTCGTGCCTATGGCTTAACGGATCGTGTCGTGTTCATGTTGGGTCATGTCACTAACAGATCGACACAATAATTATACGATGCATATTGCCACCCCTATAATTCGTAACCAAAATACAATATATTCTTGCATGACTGAGATGGTTGGACAAATCAGGTAGCTGATATGGTTAGGAAGGCAGTACCCGTATCTCTCCTCCCCGAGGATGATCCGTGGAAGGAGGAGCTGAAGAAGCTGCAAGAGAAGAAAGAAGAGATAGACAGATTGGCACACAAGCAAGTGCGGCGCATACTGTGGACAGGGCTCGGGCTCGCCGTGGTGCAGGTGGGGCTCTTCTTTCGTCTAACCTTCTGGGAATTCTCGTGGGACGTGATGGAGCCCATCGCCTTCTTTACCACCTCTACAGGGATCGTCATTGGCTACGCCTACTTCATGTTCACTTCCAGAGACCCCAGCTACCAAGACCTGCTCATCAGACTCTTCGTTTCCAGGCAGAGGAAGCTCATTAAAACCCACAATTTTGACGTCGTTAGGTTTGTCCATTTGCAGAAGCAGAGCAGGCTGCCCCAGTACACGTGTTCGTCTATCAAGAGAAGGATAGGCGTCGAGCTCGATCCAGATGAGCTTTTACAGTGAAAATTCATGCATAGTTGGTTATAGTTTCTTCCCTTAGCAGCTGAAGTGTATACTTGTTGAAGGATATGCAATAACATCATCTTATTTGTCAACGTCAGTGTTCAGTTCATGTTCTAGCACAAGTTGATTCATCATATAATAAAAACAGGATTTCCTTGAAAATAGCAAAGGGCGTAAAATCAAAGAGAAACAGATATTTCCATTTACTTCAGTGATGGTTCCACGAACTTTACTGATTCATTACATGAGATGATAAAAATTGTTCTTCCTAAATATCAAAAACTCACCCTCAAGATTGTTTAGGAGGTTGATCACTGACTCTTCTCCTGAGCCGTTGAAATGCTTCAAAATATCCGACAGTGAAACCTGAATTCAGTTACATTAATGATATCATTCAACAGTGCCACCTCAAGTAGTATGAATTGAAGCATTGTGAGAGCTTTGGAAGGTTAAGAACTTACACCATCTTTGAAGTTCTTGAGCCAGTAGAGTAGAGAATCCTCAGTCGGTTCCACAGCAACAGGCTGCACCAATTGTGGTTCATCAAGTTTCTGGCGTTTCCTAGAACAAGTTAAATCTACAATTGCATCCTCGGATTTTCCCGGTGGATCATTACTCCGTGTGCTATCGACTTTCATCTGATGATCTGCACTGTTCAGTGATGCAGTATTGGATTGAGCACCTTGCAGATTGTTAGAGGATATTACTTCAGGTGATATTCCCTTCTCTTGCATCAGCAAGAAGACCTTTATTTGAATGTAAGTTACCTAGCAGTAGCAAAACTTGGTCATATTTACAAGGCAAAGATGGATCCCATGTGTCATTGTGGACCTTCATAGGTTTTTTTATGTGAATTGCATAACACGACTGCATCGGTATAAATAGTATTGCCTCAAACGTACCTCTTCGGGCAATTCAGTTTTTATAGGCTTTAACTTATCATTTCCAACTTTTGACACAACTTCTTGAATGTTGTTGAGCATTCCCTGAGTTAGTCCAACCTCCAGACATAATCTTGCCCAGTCAATGTAACATCCCTCTCTTCCAGCTTCAAGGATATAATCTATCACCGTTTCTTCTTTTATTGGAGCTGCTCTACTTGGATGAGTCTGATTAAAAAGAAAAAAACTAGGGTGTAAATATAAAGAAAATTATCGATCTTCCATGCAACTAGCCTACCCTTTCAAGAGACTTACAGCAATATTATGAAATGTGAAGCCACCTTGCCACATTTTCCAAGCTTCAAACTTTGCCGGTGTTAATCTCTTATTCCTGGGAATAGATGCAACCTTATTATCAGGCATTGGAGGTTCAGCATTTTGCTCCCCATCCAATTGAAGGCCCAGTTCTTGCGATAGATGCTTAATGACTGTCAGCAATCGATCTCCATATGTTTTCAGAAAGTGCTGCAGAAAATTCAGAATTTCCATATTATTACACCCAGTTCACGAGTAATAAATTTTCAATATGTAAATTAAAAGCACAAATTAATAAGAATATATGGCGAAGGTTATATTCCATATTTGAACAGTACAAAAGAAGAGAATCACACATGGGTCTATTTAAAAAAAAAACAGTCATCTGAAAGCAATGCAAGTTTCCACTTGCCGAATAGGAAGTCGAAGAATGGAATATTTAAACACCATTTACCATATTAATTTGCAAAAGTGTTATACCTGGTTTACACCATCAATATTTGCTAGCCTTGCTCTTGTTGAAGGCCTCATCAGTGTAATCCTTCGTAATGTTTGATCGCCACATAATGCATACCTGAAAGGTAAAATAAATGAATATACAGAAGAAAACTTATCACAAAATAAATTGCTTTCTGTCAAAGCATAGAGCAGAATCAGCACCCGAGAATTGTAAAGAGGAAAATAAGAACTTACGGTGCAGCTCCATGTTCTTTTGCAAGTTTCATTCTCTCTTCTAGAAGCATTCTGTAGAACTTATCCTCAGCCTAAGCATGCAGGTAACAAGAATGAGCATAGTAGGAAGCTTATATTATATTCTCATTTATCCCTATCATATGCTTTACTAAGTCTTGGATACATACATACATACATAGAGAGAGAGAGAGAGAGAGAGAGAGCAACATATTTAACCTATGGCTCTCTAACAAAATTAGCCCACAGGCTCTCTATAATAATCAAATGGAGCTACAAGTCGCAACATCTACTTATAATTGTGGATACTACTCCCATTGAGTCAATAGTACCCACCCTTAATTTAATAACTTCTTTTCAAGTAGCGATTCAGGCTCGGCATATGGTGATGGAGGTCAAGAGACATGGTCCATGGAAATGAAGAAAATGTTTATGTTTATTTTCCAAAACATGTCAAGATTTGTTTTTATTTCCACTATTGTATTGATTTTCAAGATATGGTACTTTTTTTAATAAATTGCAAGTATGCTGCTGTGTCTTTTATTTCTATAAATTGGGTTATAACAGTTAGCAATGTGAACATAAAAACACGTCTAAAAAATGTGAAACATAAAAACCACATGGCTAGAATGCTCGAGCTTTATAGAGCAGCCATACCTTGGATAATCCATCAAAATCCTGACCCACATTGTCAACGACTCCATCACCAACTGCATCTCTGCTTGCATCATCACCCACCAATTCTGGAGTCAACGTTAGATATAATGGAGGCTGATAATCAGGATTGCAGGAATTCAAAAACTGAATTCCTTTTGGTCCAATTCTGTTACAACAAAAAATAATTGTTTATTAGTGCTGTGGACTATTTATGCTGCCTATGTCAACACTCTAATGCAGAAACCCAGATCATTCTTTTATCATGACAGTATAGTATAAGTTCATACCTTACAGCTTTGTACATATCTTTGTAGGTTTCGACCAAATAATCTGCAACAATCACAAAAAGTTGTTAATGAGCATTCAACATTGTAACCAATGAAATAATGCTATTCATAGTAAAAGGAAAAATAGAGGGGAAAAAAGTTTCAGTTTTGTGTCATCTGGTACTAGAAGAAGTGCATAGAGAACATATTGCCCAATGAGTTTCTCTTGCTTAAGATTACAAAGACATTTAGGATATTGAGTATTTCTTCTAATAGTAAATCCTGGATGATGTAGAGATTGTCCTTAAGCACGCATTAACTTTGAAATAATATTCCAATTATATACCTTGTGAAATTAACTGAGAAGCTAGTGCCTTCCACCTATTAGCTGACATATCTTTTCCTAATCCATGGAATGGGATCTTATCAAAATGAGCATCAAGAATTTTCTTGGACTGCAACAACAGATAAGGGTATAATTATAAAATGAAAATAGAAAACGTTGCATGCAATTTTAGCATATCAATTTATCTCTGATCAACACAAATCTTACTCTAGATCCCCGGAGAACATCAACAGGCAAATTGAGGCCCCAGTGTCCCCCGCATGCTCGAACACAAGCCATAAGAAGAAATGCCTCTCTAGACATATCAATCTCTTTCTTTGAGCTGGTGCAGTTATCACAGGTTCCTGCACAAATTTATTAAAATTGCAGAACTTATGTCGGCTGATTGTGGACTTCTTATCTTATAGAGGGACAAAAGATTCAGGAACATTGTCGGCGTAGTATGTGATGATGCCTCAAAACTTTTTTAAGGTCAGATAATTAACCTTTGGAACACTATTTTTTACATGATGTGTCATGTATTTATTTAGAGGTTAAAAAGAGATTTTATAGAAATGAATCAAGCCACTAAATTACAACAATCTCTGAGTCAACTACATATGATTTACCATTTTCCAGGATTCAGTTAATGCTAGAAATGACACAAAAATTAATGTAATTATAGGCCATAGAAAAGCACAAATACAAGATTACATGCAAATATACTAGTCAGATGACAAAACTAATCCTGACAGAGCAAGATTATAGAACAATGCATGTTTGACAATATCTAGAAAAGAAAATGGCATAATTTCACACCACAGCTGGAAGATGAGTATTTCTCGCCAAAGTATTCCAAAAGAAACTTTCTCCTGCAACTTGTCAGCATGCAATAACGCTGCGCAGCTGCAAATGATTCCATTATTGCTTTTCTTTGGTCAGCCTGTTCAAAACCACGTGTCAGAATATTTAGCAGAACCAGTGCAACAAAAAGTTATTTGAAGCAAGCAAAAATAAAATGTATGGAATCGTGCATTATGCAAACTGTTAGCAAGTTGATGACAAGATACACACAGTTTGAGCTTCAGAACAATAGAAGTCGCCCTTCGCAAAGTCACTTCTTGTGTAATATAGCCGGCAGAATGAAGGAATTCCATCTCTGCCACAACGCCCACTTTCCTGATAATATGATTCCAAACTCTTTGGGCAGCCATAATGTATAACAAGTCTTATATCAGGTTTGTCAATCCCCATACCAAAAGCAATAGTTGCAACCATAACATGAAACTCATCTCTGATAAAGGATCTGCAAGCAGTCACGATAGTAGTTGAAATTTTGGAATCTTTGATTCAGATAGAAGTTGAAAGGAGCATTTATTGACAGACCAAAAGAATATTACAAGCAGTGTGGATACTCAAAGCTTTCAGGACACCAGAATAAAAAAGCTATAGTGATTAGATTTGTAGTCTAGAAGAAAGAGTAACATTTATGAGAGAACATTTTATAAGGATATAGACCTGTGGCTGTCCTCGCGTGCTTTATTAGACATCTGACCATGGTACATACCAGCCTGAATTCTTGCTTCCTTAAGGGTCTTCATGATCTGGAGAACCCATAACAAATAGCCAGCATCAAAAACTCCGAACAAATATATTAAAGCCTCAGAAATTTGTTATCGAAAAAGAAAAGAAACACTAAACACCAAATATATTTCAAACGCGATCTGGAAATATTAAGGTTTGAGATAAATTCCAAGCAAAGTCATTCAATACAGAAATATAAAATTCTAGACGAGAGTGAAATACCTCTTCAACACCTTTTACAGTGGTGCAGTATATTATGGCAGATTCTGTTTTATCAACACAAGTAGATATTTCTGCGACAAGATCGTCCAGAAAATCTTTGCCCCGGTCAAAAGATTTGCAACTATAGAAGAGATTCTGACGGTCGAATGAACCAATGGTTACGTGAGGAAATTGCATCTTCAGTGACTTTTTGATATCATCACGAACCCTGGAAGTAAAAACTAGTATTGGAAGCTAGCCATATAATCATACTATACTGAAGGAAAAAAATCGTAATGAACAAGAATATGTAAGATCCAAGATTACTGAAATATACAACTGCACATGGAAAAGCAATCATGCAACCTACTCAAATTAAAATCTTGTTGACTCTTCACTTTGATAAGTCACAAACTGATGCTATACATGTCCTCAGAAGTCGGTCTTCAGATTTCAGGACAAAATATTATAAAGGAAAAATGACAACCAAGAACAGCAAGTGAATCCAAGTGTTACTAGAGCATTTGCTAAAAAAAAGTGTTACTAGAGCATAATACTATGATCTTTTGTATGCTTACTGGAACCTAGCAATTCAATAGCCCTGAGAAGTTGAGTTACAAATTACAGGGCATCTCATACAAGGGAAATTTGTCTAACAATTGTTGTGTAGTTTCCAGAGCACATGCATGTTATCACTGAATGCAGTACCATAGTGATCAGAAAGGTACACCTTAAAAGAACAGTCTACTAACACAATATGAATATTAAATTTGTTGATCAAGGGTCCTTAAAGTTTGAGAGAACACATAAAGTATCTAGATAATATAAACCTATACTTACTTTTCAGTAGCAGTTGCTGTCAATCCGACAAATGGAACATTTGGAAGAACATCGCGTAGTTTGTCTAATTGTTTGTATTCCACCCTGTATAGACAAAGTCACAAAGCTTTAAAAAACGACAAGAATGCTATAGAATAAAATTCCTCATAATGGACTCACCTGAAGTTATGACCCCACTCTGATATGCAGTGTGCTTCATCAACAGCTAATAAGCAAATTCCAGAATCCAGCAATCTTGACCAAAAGCTGCAGTAACGTCATCATGTATCAGGAGAAAGGCACTAAATAACTCAAAGAAAAAAGTGTCCTATCAAGTACCTTAAAAGAAGGGAAATGTATAACATTCAACTTCGACTAATCAATAAGAAAAATGGAATTAGAAATAGAGTATGAACAACATTGGGAAACTCATGCCTGCAGCTCTAACCATGATGAAATGATTACTACCACAAGCTAATAAAAAGAGTTAATAGGTAGATGATCGCTAATTATATCACATAACATTTCATACAATCAAATTCTTGTGCAGCATAAATATCCAAAAAGAAATCGGGACGTGAAGAGTTAAATGATACCCATTGGTGCATCCAACAAGAAAACTGACCCCGGATTATACCACAATGAGTAAAGTACGTTTCAGTGGCTTTCACCAAACTTCATCAACTAATCATATAATTGATATGCACCTGTTCGGAAGCAAGCATGCCTTCTCTGGTGTCATGTACAGAATACTGTATCGGCCTCTTTCAGCATTATTGTAGGCATTCAGATCATTCTGAGCACTAGAAAGATACTCCGCTCCTATTCCCCTTTGCTTCAATGCCATTACCTAATCACATAACATACTATAAATATAATTGCACCGAAGCCAATTCTACCAATGATCTAAAACTGAAAAAGAAACATCAAAAATAGGCAAGAACGCATACCTGATCCTGCATTAAGGATATAAGCGGGCTTATCACGACAGCAGTCTTATTCGATATCAATGGGGGCACCTGATAACTTTACCACAGCAGATTATACACAGAAAGGGTTTTTCCAAAATTAATTAGTGAAACTAATCAAAGTTGGCTAATGTTCTAATTAAATTAGCAGAAAAATTGAGGGAATTTTAGAAAGTTACCACAATGACTTGCCGCTGCCGGTGGCCATAACCACTAAACAATCTTGCCCATTCACTATACTCTCCACTACTTCTTTCTGGTACGGTCGGAATTTCGTGAAGCCGAAAAATTGCTGCAGCCAAACAATAATATGAATGATAAACCTTAGACACAAAAAAATAAGTTTTAAGGAATGGAAATCAGTGTGGTTCGTGTGAAATTTCAAACAAATGGGAAAGGGATGAGCGACGAACTTTGAGAATGGCCTCCATCAGTGATTCTCGTCGTCTTCAGCTACAATCAACAGAGTAGATTAAGGTGGAAATCGATGCAATGTTGTGTTTGTGTGCGTGTTTCGTTTTCTCCTTTTCTTTTTTGTTGAGGGATGGGGCGTGGCGAGTATGGTTCCCGCACTTATATTCACACAAGTAATTAAATTATTCCCGCCATTTTCTTTCTTTTATTTACTTGTTCTCATAGAACTTTTTTTTTATTTGGTATGGAGGAATGTGGATGGATCCCAAATTTATAAAACTGGATATCGTTAATAGTTTATACACGAGTATCGTTATCAATTATTATTGTTCATTCTGAAAATATTTTAATTATGACGATTTTGAATTTTTCTTAGAATCGTCGAGAATGTACTTACTCAATGCATCCCACGTGGTAAACGAAAAAAATTCTACTAAGTGAAAATCTCACACAGTATATCTTTTTTTAAGTCCTCAAAATCATACACGTGTTTAAAAATGGTTGAATAATCAAATCATCTCAAAATATAAGGCAAAATTTTTTATTAAACAGTTTAAATTGTTTAAGTTGGTCTAAATAATCTACTCTCATAATTTAGACCCAGATGAATAAGGTGAAATTGCATCAAATGAATTGATTGATTCGTCTAAATTATTTGATCAATCTAACAAGAGATATCCTCAAATTATAATTAAGTCGTTTGTATAACTTGGATGATCTAAGATATGGAGCAAAATTTATCAATCCCCAAACGAAAACCTAAGTAATGGAAAGACGAACAACAAATTAGCTTAAACTCGTCTACTACCTCGGGGCGCATTGGTGAACATCTTTTTCATGACCTTAAAAGTTAAGGGTTCGAGACTATGTGGAAACATCCGTGTGGGTTTATTTAATATTGTACTTTAGTTCCAAAAACTAGTTTAAACTCATATTATCCCTAAAGATTTCAAGCCCGACATATAAAATTAATAATAATTCTCATAAAAAATTATAATCTTAATCATAGATTAAAAAATTTAAAAGAAAAAACGATTATAATCGAACGTGCTAAATAAAGATCAATAAATTGTATGTAATTGAAAAAATTAATAAATCATTTCTTTATTAACATATTATAAATAAGATTTATAAAAGAAAAAGAAAAATCTAAAGGTAGGAAAAAAGTTGAGTGAAAAGAGGAAAAAATGATATACGAATAGAAAAATAATTAATATATATATAAAATACCAAAATGACATGAACCCTATTCCCGTCAAAAGTTGCAATAACTTTTTTTTGGCAAAAATTGGTAAAGCAAAACTTTCCACACTAACATGCATGCACTATCAATTTATTAAAACATAGAAGCCAAAAACCATTTCACATAAATTAATAAATCTTAACACATGCTACACCATTTATCCACCCACATTATAATTTTTATTTTTATCACACCCAATAATTTTTCTTTTAGAAATAATGCACTAATTCAATTTTCTTAAAACATCAGAAATAGGGTTTAGCTCCACCTAAAAAATGACTTCAATTTCAAAAGTTCCATTTTCTCGATTTCCATTGAAACCAGGTATGTTTCGAAATTATTATTTTACCTCTTTCAATTTCTTTCTTTTCCCCCGCATCATTTCTTATCGCAATTTCAAGAGTGTAGTAAATATTAAAAATGTGCATGCACTTCATATATTATGGAAATATGATCACTTCATATATTATGAAAACAGAAAAATAAATAATTTCTCCATTTGCTACATAATTGAATAAAGTTGCATTCTAGATGTTGCCATGAATGTATCAACGAGTACTCGAAAACAAAATGGAAATCATTAGCTAAAAATTGGAAATATAGTTTGTGATGAATCGTGACCTAAATTTTTTTTATTTAATAAGTTCAAATATTTTTATATTTTTTTTATTATTGTTGTTATTTAATTATTGTGAACACTTTTATTTGTTATAATTTTATCATTTTTTTTTATCTTGATTGCAAATTGTAATTTAAATGTATCGACGAAGGGTATGATACTAGTAATGAACAAAAAGAAAATAATTGTTTGTTATTAGTTCAAATTGAACCGATAACTAATCATTTCAAAGTTTCACGACCAACCGGTGGCCCATAATTCATTTAAAAAAAATTGGGGATTGATTATTTTTAAAATCGCCAGCTGATGGGCTGACTTGCGGTATGCGGGTTCAGCCCATTTGGTCCGCCAACTCATCAGGTCCAACGATAAGTGTTCAAATAAAATATTAACTATTGTCCGAATATGTCTACCACCTCGGGATGCACTGGTAAGCACATTTTCGATGATCTTAGAGGGTACGGGTTCGAGTATTTGTGGAGATATCCGCACAAATTTATTTAATATTGTACTTTAATTAAAAAAACTATTGTCCAAATATTAATAAAAAATTTAAATTACTTATATGATATGGGAAAGGATAAGTGTTCAAATAATAACTATTGTTGGGTTTTTCTAAATGATGTTAAATTTATTATACAATAAAATACTATACCAGCAATGTGCGTTCTCCTTTTCCTTCTACTTTTGACAAACACCGATTTTCTTATGTTTGGAGATAGAGTTTTATGTTCATATTTATGATAACAATGTGAGCTTTATGCTCATAAAGTGATATATTTTGATACATGTGAGGTTTGATATTTTTGTTAAGCTTGAGGAGGAAAAATAAAAAAACAAGTATTTGAGTAAGTTGCTAGGACAGTGGTCCGCTAAAATGGCTCAAGCTCTCAGTATACTTGGAATTTCGCCTATTAATGCATGTGTTTGGAAAGATCTTTGAATTAGCTTTTCTAACGCAACTTGAATCACTAAATTTCGAGTCCGAACGCGAAAAAAGCCCAAATCGTAAACTCACGCAACAGTGGACATAATATGTCCACTCGGTCGAACGATAACAAAATTTATGTGCGTGAATTTCCAGCTTTACCCCTATTTGGGTTTGGTATAGATACACTTTTAGGATTTTTGATAAACGTCCCCATCACTTTTGGGACGCCATTGGAGCTAGGAAGTGAGATCTCTGGCTAGTTTTTGCATGTGGAGCGATTGGAGAAGTTCGGAATGAATAATAAATGAGTCTACCATGTTTTAATGAACTCTTGTTTTGTTGTTCCCGTTTTAAATTTATCATGTCGAACTAAAACTCTTTCGTTATAAGGTTAAGAGTAGATGGATTTGATTCTCGTCTTGTGAACATATTTTGGCAATTTAATTCATGATTGTTTTTTTTATTTCCGTTGTTTATTGTTTGATTGATTGTCTGATCAGCAATCTGTCATTATTCAACATCCGAGAATGAGAATTGTTGTCACTTGGTTGATTTACAAGGATTCGTTTTATAGACAACTAAGGTTTTACTCTTCAATGACAATCACACAATTTCCTTAGGGTTTCACATTCTTCTATGATATTTTGTTACGTTCCGCATAATTCCATAAAGTTCTGCAACTTCCCTTTATTCTAGATCATCTCTAGAACATTTAAGAAGCTTCTGTATTTTTCGAAATTAACATGAAGGATCCCGAATTAATTTCCACACTTTGCAGTTGATATGCGCGCATGTGACTTTCTTTTGATATAACCATCCGCCAAATTTAATAATATAAATTTTTACCATTTATCAACACTGCAAATAAGTTGCTCAAAAAAAAAAAAAAAAGAAAGAACACACTCCAAATCAGGTGGTCGAAACTGGTGGGCCGGTGGCCTTGTGAAGAATGAATGGGGGTTACAAATGGTAATAGAAAAAGTGGAGTGCCCAGAAATAGAAAACATCAGAAGTTAAGGGGGCAGAATGAGATTATCCATCATATGTAGTTGCCAATCTTCTCAAGCAAGAA
>AYJT01093567.1:0-12246 GCA_001278415.1 Ocimum tenuiflorum | reverse complement strand
GCCCGAGGATCGAAGATCCGAAATGCTGAAATCGGGTCAGTTAAGATCCGAAGCCCTAATCAGTAAACAAGACGAGGAAGAAGAAGACCCCTTTTTCGACGAAGATTTACCAGAAGAGTACAAAAACAAGAACAAATTCGACGCACTAACTTTCATCCAATGGATCAGTCTCATCTTAATAGTCACAGCTTTGATCTGCACTACCGCCATCGGCAAATGGAAGACCAAAGAATTCAGGGGCTTACATTTATGGAAATGGGAGGTTTTAATCCTCGTTTTAATCTGTGGGAGATTAGTTTCTGGTTGGGGAATTAGGATAATCGTCTTTTTCATAGAGAGAAACTTCCTAATGAGAAAAAGAGTTCTATATTTCGTATACGGAGTTAAAAGATCTGTCCAGAACTGCTTCTGGTTGGGGCTCGTTTTAATCGCATGGCACTCCATGTTCGATCGAAAGCTCGAAGGAAACAGCGAGTTTTTATGGTATGTGAACAAGATCTTAGTTTGCATGATAATTGGAACCTTACTATGGTTAGTAAAAACCCTAATGGTCAAGATTCTTGCCTCATCATTCCACGTGAGCACATTCTTCGATCGAATTCAAGAATCACTCTTCAATCAATACGTGATCGAGGCCCTTTCCGGGCCTCCTTATATCGAGATAAAGAAGCAACAACAAGAGGAGGAGAGGACAATGGCGGAAGTGTGGCGGCTGCAGAATGCGGGGGCCACACTTCCGCCGGATTTAAAGCCACCGGCAGGAAAAACTGCCGGTGGTGGACTGCCCCCTAGGCCGAATAAGGGGATCAGTTTCAAGATTTCGTCGGGGCAGATGGGGAAGAATCAGGAAAGCAAGAGCCAGGAAGACTCTGGAATAAATATTGATAATTTGAATAAGTTGAATACTAAGAATGTGTCTGCTTGGAATATGAAGAGGCTGATGAAAGTGGTGAAGAAAGGAGTGCTTACTACCATAGATGAACGTGTGCAGTATAGCTCGGAGGGAGATGAGGCTGCTACGCAGATTAGGAGTGAGTATGAGGCCAAATGTGCAGCAAGGAAGATCTTTCGAAATGTGGCCAAGCCTAAAGGAAAGTAAGTATCTTTCTATATCTTCTTGTTTCGAATTTGCATTTTTGGTCTTGTAAGATAAAGTCCCGTTTTATGTTGGTCCGAACAATTTATTTTTAGGCCTGATTCCAAGATTTTGCTGGGCTGGTGTAGCGCCCCGGATCCACAGGGTGAGAGCCTCTAGCGACATAATGAGCCATGCTAACAATTACTTTATATCCATCATCGCGTTGCCAAAATGGTTAACCAAGGAGTCCCTTCAAGTTATTAGGTTAACCATTTTGGCACTGCAAGGAAGGATATCAAGTAATTTTTAGTGGACCCCATTGTATTGTCGTATCGCTACAGACTCTCATCCCGTGGTAGGCGTTACAGTTGGTCCTGGAATTAATGGATCACTAACATGAATCTCATGCTCATTTACATATTTTTACCTTATATTATTGTTAATGATTTATAGATTTAAAATAAAAAAAATGATAAAATAGTTTTTAAATCAAAAGTGTAAAAATATTTTGCGGAAAAATTTTGTGGATTAGATCATAAATAAATCTGTTATCAAAATAAAACAAGTTGTGTTCCATGGGATCGAGAATACAATTTATTCAAATTATGTGTTGCTTGTGTGGGCAGAGATAAAATGGGTCCCACGTGGGACCGGTTTTTGATGATACTTGCGTGGGTACTACCTAGTTAAGAATGATTCTGTGTTTGTGCTTTTGTAGGTACATCTACCTTGAAGATCTGATGCGTTTCTTGCAAGAGCCAGAAGCTTTGAAGACATTGACTGCAGTTGAAGGATCCACTGAGAGCGAAAGGATTAGCAAATCATCTCTCAAAAGTTGGGTGGTATGTCGTTGCTCCTAATTTTATTTAATCTTAAAACATATGAATAAAAAATAAAAAAATTCAACTTTATTCTCGATTAGAGTTTATTATATCCCAAGTAGGGTTTGATAGTATAATTTAGAGTTCATAGTATCTCTTAAATAATTTCTTTAAAATAAAACTTAATATAAAAGACTGGCATATGAATGGAAACAAGTATTTTTATTTTGATCATTTCTGTTAATGTAAAAATGATCTTTTGATATTTTGAATAGTTACAAAGAGAGCTTTGTGCATAAACTGGCCTAAAATCTTAGTGATAATATGAACTATTTTATATTTTTGTGGAGTAATCGGTACAGAGGATCAGTCTAATAAGTTAGACCATCCTTCTTTTCTTGTAAAAATATGAACAAAACTATGAATTTTAAGGTTCATTTTACAGTATCATTAGAGTTTATCACTTCATCAGAATTAATTTTGTTTAAAAGACTTGCACATGAATGGAAAAGAAGTATTTCTTCATTGTGTCAACATCTTAAATAAACAACCATAAAGAGAGTTCCATCTGATTAGTGGAGTAATGGATATATATAGAAGAAATCCAATATCCTTAATTTTTGAATGAATGGATACATTTGTGTAGGTGAATGCGTTCATAGAGAGAAGAGCACTCGCCCTAACACTGAACGACACAAAGACAGCAGTGGATAAGCTTCACCAAATGGTGAATGTGTTAGTAGGAATGGTGATATTGGTGGTATTTCTAGTGATTCTTGAGATTGCAACCAGCAAATTCTTGCTCTACATCAGCTCTCAAGTTGTTGTTGTTGCTTTCATCTTTGGCAACACTTGCAAGACCATCTTCGAAGCCATCATCTTCGTGTTTGTGATGCACCCTTTTGATGTCGGAGATCGTTGTGAGATTGATGGAGTCCAGGTACGATATTAAATATACATACTATGTCTATGAATTTTATCCTTTTGTAATCTTGTAATCTTGTTGACAGATGGTTGTGGAAGAAATGAACATATTGACAACAGTTTTCTTGAGATATGACAATTTGAAGGTGATCTACCCTAATGTTACTCTTGCCACAAGGCCCATTGGCAACTTCTACCGCAGCCCAGATATGGGAGATTCTGTTGATTTCTTAGTCCACATCACCACTCCAGCTGAGAAAATTGCTCTCATCAAGCAGAAATTCATCAAGTATATAACATTCCTTCATTGTTACACATGTACCTATTATTTAGACATATTATCAATAACTGTGTTTATTACAGTTACCTCGAGAGCAAGCCCGATTACTGGTACCCTCAGCCTTCAGTGGTGCTAATGAACATCGAGCAACTACACATGGTGAGGCTCTCAGTCTGGATGAGGCATAAAATGAACCATCAAAATATGGGTGATAGATGGAAGAGGAGAGCCCTTTTGGTGGAGGAAATGGTCAAGATCCTCAAAGAGAGCGATATCGAGTATCGTTTGTATCCTCTCGATATCAACGTTCGTGCAATGCCGCTGATCACCTCCAATAGAGTGCCTCCAGGATGGCCTCCGGCAAGCTGACTGGTTTTTTCTTTCAATGTTTCTTTTTCTTATTTTGGACACTAGGCCATTTTGGGATGATGTTGTTTAGAAATGGTGAAATTAAATTGAAAGATTTTGGATAATTTCATTTCTTGATTCATGGATTGGAATTTGGTTGTGTGTGTGTGTTGATCTTGATATTCTTTGTGTGATTTCCATTTAGTGCATGTTGTCGTGATGTGTTGATGAGATACAGTGGGGCAATAGTTCATGCGGGCCCGCAGATGAGCTGCTATCAGAACGTCGAGGGGTGAGCATAATCGAACTGTAACGAGGTGAATCTTTCTTTACGAAGGATTGGGAAATGATTTTGATGAATTGAGATGGAGACGATGGAGTGAATGAGGGTGAAAAGTGTAAAATTGTCATTCATTTCTTTTTGGATTTTGAATTTGGTTGTGACATTTCTTCTGTGTGATAAGCTGTGGGTTTTAATGATTTGTCACTATCTTAAATCCAATCCAACAATAGTTCGTAGTTCGGGCAGTGCTGCAAATATTGTATTTTGTTGGTAAATATTGTTGCATTTAGTACATTCGTAGTAACAACTACATACTTTATAGTTTTTAAATTGAATAATGTTGTGTGTAAAGGCATAAAACACATGAAGAATCTCACTTAATATGCATAACGAGACACTAAAATATGTACAAATTAACTGCGTGTTTATCAATATTTCAAATTAACTTCGATTTTCTCCATCAAATTTCTGCCAAAATCAGCTTGGATTTCCTCCGTTGTTGGATGTTGATGAATTTCTCCTTTTACATCATTTCTTTCTCCTCTTGTGTCTCCTTTAATTTCAAAGAAACTTCTCAATTTGACTTTGATAGTAGTGCTTGCCGTCAATCCGAGGATCAACAACTTTGATACCAATTATCACGAGGGAACTGGAAGCATGACAAAAATATTAGGATTTAAAACTATATGCAAACAACATTATCAACAGTTAACTAACCGTAATTTCCGAAACTAAGACACTTGTGATAAAAATACACCATATTTTCTTCCGAAACAAGCAACAAAATGTATGAGTCATATTCTATTTACATTTACAAAAAATAACACCAATATTTCAGAGTCCAACAATTTCGTATTTTGACTTTAATTTTAGCCCTTAGGCCAACAAGCATGGCTGGTTGCATGCTTTGCTTCTTGATAAAAGCGGTTGAATCTTTATCACCATACTAAGAATAAAACCCAGAAGCTGCACATGAAAAAATCGTGTCGATCAGACATTATAAATATACACGTGACATATATTGAATAGAAAGACGAATCTTACGTAGGCGAGGCTGACGCTAAGGATACTGAAACCGGGGAAGTTGAATGGAGCATTATCAGACAAGAAAAAGGCTGAAAGAGGGCTGTAGATTAATGGAGAGGCCACATTTGATAATGAGGTTATGCCCATTAGACATCCTTGAGCAATCCCCTGAAAAGAATTACGATGAGGTTCGTGTCAATCGAGTGTTTTATTTCATCAGATTACGAGAATGAATTAAATTAGTGCGCACTTGTTCGTAAGGCCCGACTTTTTTGGAAATGATGCATCGTATCTGCAATTGAACACGTGACCTATTAGTGTTTAGGCAAAAAGAGTAGAATGAATGTATGTGTATAATGCACTCACACTAGGACTAGCTAGAAAGAGGAATACTCCCAAGAAAGCAGAAGCATAAGGTACCTGCATGTAAATGTGGAAATAATTAGACTAAAAACCTATTATTATAACTACAATTAATTTGATTTTCAATGATCCTATCTATATTATACAAATAAATTTTATTACATCTCAGTTAGATATTATCTATGATCTTTACATAAAATTCAATTCTATTCTTTTGTTTTTATTTACTCAATTTAATATGGCCTTCAATATTTTAAATAAAAAATATGTATAAAGCAATAATTTGATATAATACTTCCATAAGTTGAATTAAGAATGAGAGAGTCGTGTGATCAATTGATATTTAAACTACTATTTCTTTTTGAGTTTATATTTGAATCATTATTGTTGGCACGCGTTACGACATAAATTAATTTATACTTTGTGTGAGGTTGTGAACAAATGAGTATGTAATATCAATTAACGAAAGACTCATCAAACCATCTAATAAAAATGTGAAGGATAAAAAAAAAAGGGTTACCCAGGGCGCCCAAGCTATACTGTCAAGTAGCATCTGCAATAGCCCAGAAACAATATAGAGTTCGTGTTAGAATGCAAACTTTTCTTGATGAAATTAATAAAAAAAAAAACAATTATCGAAAAATGGCCAGATACATACATTCAAGAATCCTGCAAAAAGCCCTATGCAGAGAAGTGTCTCCTCTCCTAGAAATGGACCCAGTAAGGGCATTAGGACCATCTGCATAGATTGATCAAACTCGAGCTCGATGAGTAAGAAAACAAGACTAAATATTAAGCACATTTTAAAGAAAATAAGGTATGAATGTGTGCATACGTTTGAAAAGGTTGCTGCAGTGTAGGTGATAAGCCATATATCAGCAAATTGATCTTTTTGGAAGTGAAACCGAGCCTTCAAGAAATACTGCACCCAATAATAGTAACATCATTGTAAGTTATGAACTTATAATAAGTCATTTCAATAGAATTATGGGTAGGGGGTGTATACAGGGTGGAACTCATCAAATTAACCGAACTAAATTAATTTGATTGTTTTTAGAAAATAACTTCGTCCTACTATTCTGGAGAATTAAAAAAAAAAATGAGACGTAAAATCATTGATTTCAGTTGGACCGGCCGCATTTAAAATTAATAATATTGCTTAAATATAATATTGTTGCATTAGTTGAATTCGATTGTTTGAATCGTTTTTCTCCCCCAAACTGTGTCTATTTTTTTAACTTGTTATTTCAAGTTTTCAAACTCTAGTTTTCTCTCATTCTATTTTTCTTACATGTTCTATATCTATTGATTTGGTTAATATTTTACCCTTCAAACAGGCTGAACTAATCTGTGTACACCCCTAATTACAAGAAAGAGAGGAGGGTACCATTAAGAAAGCTGCAATTCCTGCCTCAGCAAGGCTGTTGAAGAAGGTAACAAAGGAGGCCAACGACACAGTAGTGCTGCAAATAAGTTAAAAAAAAATCAGACAATTATAGTTTGATTTTTACGGAAACAAATGTTAAAAATAAACGCCACCATTTTCCACCTGCTTCTAAGCAAACGAATTATATCCTTTGGCAACTTTATCAAACTATTGGTTTTAACTCCAGCATTTGTTTCAGTTGCAGACTTCAAGATTGGGCGCTGAAGAACGTCGTCGTTTTGGCCGGCGGTTGGCCGGTCATCTTCTAGAAAGGTCCTCATGTAAACTGCTGCAAGTACAGCCACAACTGATGCTACCTGAATTATTGAATTTAATTAATATAATGTTTTTAGGTAGTTAATATATATAAAGATTGAATTTTTCTCGAAATTATTTAAAAGACCTGATATATACGATCGAGGGGAAGCAGTCGAGCGGCTATTGTCCCACACACCGTCGCAGCGGAGATCACGCCGGAGAAGATTCCAAATGCTGTCACAAGCTTTCCCTCCGACACATTATCAGCCTAAAATAATAATAATAATAATAATAATAATAAAGAAATCAACACCAGTAGTCTAATAAGACTGACAATTTTTTGTACGACATAATAATTTTTTACATGATCTAATTTAGTTTAGATTTTGATGTCAATTTATTAGATCCAAATTAAGTTACAGATTATTTATCAATAATTGTTAATTATCGACTTTTAAAATCGATTAATTTATAATTATATTGTATAAGTTAATATAATAATTTCACGTGGACATTTCTATAACTAGACGAAAATGTAGAAAATTGAAATAAATATAACAAAAATTCGATGTTTGTGTAACATAAAGGTGCATGGGAATCACAACACTAATTTTTGGTAGCATTGATATTGCAGTGTAGATTCTCCAATATATAATTATGCTACACATTCCATGTTATACATCGAATTTGTATTATTCTATATTTATATATTTATGCTCTTGTTTAATTATGTGTACATTATGTGAATTATTAGATTTAAATTATCCTACATAATATTATTTTTAATATATAATCATTAAATAACCAATTTTTTTATAGTCAACCATTAACGATAATTGTAGCCTAATATAAATCCAGTAAAATCACATAATTTCATTAAAATTAAATTTATTAAAATTAAACATAAAATAATAATAATTTGATATATAATACAAAATATAACATAAAGATATAACAGGAATTTGGGCAGTCAAAATAAATAAAAGTGTTACCAAATAACTGAGCGCGAGGCAGATGGAGCCGCCTTCCGTAACTGTGGCAGTTATAATCTTCACAACATAGTACGCGTAAAAGAACTCCCTCGTCCTCTTCACACTCAATATTACTACCATATTACATTAATTAATTTACATTTTTTTAGGGAAAAAAATTGCTAAAAGGAGTTGTATTAATTTAACTACAAAGAAGTTACATAATTCAAATTTATTCATTTACCAAAAGGGATGATTGCGAGTGTCAAAGGGAATGTGAGTAAAACTTTTCGGCCGTATGAATCGGACAAGTTTCCAATTAGTGGCATCACAATTACAGCAGCCAAGCCTCCAATCTGCATTATTTTTATAAGCATATACAAAGTTAGAAAATACGAGCATATTAACATGACATGGAATGTTGGGGGATAAACGAGTCGAGTAAAACAAATCCCGAATCAAAATTAATGATCTGAGCTCTCATTTATTCATTTAAGTGAACCTAACTTGAAGGGTGAAATTCAATCGAATCAATAGTATAATTTAAAGATTTTGCAGACCAAAATGATATGATCATTCAGGTCAAACGGTATTAAAAAAGAATTAATTTTGACATTTGTTCGTATAAAATTCCAAAATAAGAAAAAAATAATATAAAAGTGCAACCTAATATTGGAATAATATAAAAGTAATTTTGATTAGCCTGTTTCATTATTTCGACCAAATTATGTTCATCCTAATTTACAAGGGATGTTGTGTCCACATCAATGAATATGCAAGGAGTGGATATTAGGTGTGCTTAATCATATGTATATTTTTATTCTCTTCAAGGTAAATATGGTCCGCAATAGGAAAATAAAAACAATATAATCAAGTTATGCCAAGCCACCACATCAAAACCTATATAATTTATTAATTTGCCTCATCGTTATGGTATTATTTATGTATTTAACTAGTTCAAACTGCCAAATTCCAATCCCACTTTACCTAATTTGGAGCCTGAATTTTAAATCTATATTCAACTTCATTTAGAGCTAACCATGAATTAAAATAAAGATAAAGTTAAGTTCTCGGTAGTTTAAAAAACCACTTGTAAGCTCTTTAGGACTTTACTAAGAAGAGAAATACTTATAACTAATTTATTAAGATAATTATTCACACGATGACATACATGTTTGAATTAGTTAGACATGTATTACAAACTCGACAAGCTAAATTAACAAGTATAATATCCATCATTTATTTTACATACATCCTTGATTATTATTCATCGTTTCTTAAAATGAATCACTTGGACTTATTTTATTTTTTTTCATGTCAAAACAATTTTTATTGGGCACGCTAAAATCACTCCAAACATAAATCAAAACTAAGCTTACGTTATTTCATTTTCTTTCAAGAAAATAAAACTGATGTCACTTGCCACCTAGCAATCATTATTTAAAAACATGTGTCCATATTTCGTAAGTTTATGCAAAATATAAAAAAAAAATATATATATATCGAAATTGAAGTAGAGGACGTCGTTCAAATAAACATACTGCTTGTTGGAATCCGGAGAGATAAATGGAAAGCGAGCATTCATCTTTGCCGGGACAAATAGCATCCATTGTTACATCAGTGATTGTTGGATTCACCATCAACGACGCGAAATTCGTTAGAAATACCGTCACGAAAAGATGCATCAAATTCTTCCAATTCTCCATTTTTCTCTCTCACACACAAAATGAACCTTTGTTCTCTTTCTGTATGATTCTTATGTAGCAACAAATACAAAGTAGTGGATAACAATGATGTTTTTGCAAAGGGAATTGTAAATACGTGTGTGTGTGTGTGTGTTTGGTGAATGTATAGAATGATTAGTGTTGGAGCTTATATATGTCGAAGAAAAGAATAATACACCGAAACAAATGGCCGAGTCGTTGAGTCTACTTCTTCAAATGATTGACCTTTGTAGCCGTGTTTCGATATAACACCCAAAAGAAAAGGAAAAACAAAAAGAAAGAGGTTGGTGAGTAACGAATTATATTATAATATTTCTATTTTTTTTTTCCGGATTGTGGTAGCTTTAATTTGTTTTGTCTGCTTCCGTATTATGTTACATATTGCGTTGTATTATTCTAACTAGGTTGTCATTTATGTGGTTCGTAACGTTAAATATTATTATTATTATTATTACTAAGTAAAATGAATTAATTAATTATTATAAATCTAGATGTGGAACATAATAATCAAATAATCAATTTGTTAATTAATTTATATGAGTTAATTTATTAACTGTTATTGGCTTTTTTTCTTTGTATTCAAATGCCAAGTTGCTCTTTTTATTGCTTTTGGTAATGAAAGAATTTTTAGAGAAAAAAAAACAATAGGAACTTGCCACATAATAATAATATTTGTTGAGCATGTATAATTTATGTATAAGAAGGTATTTTATAGATATAGTTTGTGGCAAACTAGCAACAGACAAAAGTTTGGATAAATCATGATATACTGGTGTGAAAACTACTACGTTTTTTCTCCACCTTCACGTTCTCTATAATAAACTCGTTATTAGTTCAATATAGACTTTTATTACAAAAAATATATAGTAATAGTTTCATAATCTTATCTTTTATATTGATTAGGGGTTCACTTTGAAATACAAGTTGGTTATATTTTATAACTTATAAAGTATCAGAGTAAAAGCTAAATAATTGAGACTATAAATTGATATGACCTTAAGTCATATGCATACATTAGTTTTTTTTATTTTAATTATAACATAAATTATTTTACTCATATAACTCAAGAAATAAATATTCCGGACATGGGAGGGAAAGAACTCTACCTACTATCTAACTATTTCGAGTAAAATACTAATAAGGTATGTACTCCAGTTTGTATGGGAAAGGGGTTTCAAGAAAGTTGTGGTTGAAGTCGATTGTAGTTGCAGCCTTGAGGTTGCCTTGAACCCTCAATCGGATTTGTGTTTCAATAGGGGTCTCGCCAATGATATCAAGGAGTTGATGGGTAGGAATTAGGATGTAAAAGTTCGACAGGTGTACAGAGAAGCTAATATGGTAACGGATCGCATGGCAACTTTGGGGCCTCCTTATAGCTGGGGCTCCAAACTCTGGACCAACAATCGTTCGGAGTGGAAAATCTTATATCCTTGGATGTTACTGGTGAATCACGTGATCGTCATTTGTTTAATTGAGGCTTGGCCTTCCTTTCTACCAAGGAAAAAAACTTAACATAAAATCTGTATTCTTGAAAAGAAAAACAGAAAAATCTATGTAATTAGGTAGAAAACGTGACACGAATTAATAATAGCCAACAAAAAAACAGAACGAAACACGACCCCTTTTTTTGTTTTACTCCCTCTCACGATGAATCCGTTGGCTTGTTGGATCATGCTAGTCCAATGAATATTTTATTAATTATAAAGGACGACAATATTTTAATAAAATATTAGAAAAAAAATTGATACATAGTTATTATAATGCTTTTGACATTGACATTGTATCCAATAATACATTGTACAGAATACTATACTCTAATTAATATTAGGACAAAAAATAGAAAGAATACAAATAATAATATTATTATCCAAAATTACATTGTAGAAAATACTATACCAAATATTGAGCTTATAAATATGATCAATCATCAACACAAAATAGAAAATACTATTGGAAAACAATCCAATAAATAGATCATATTTAGTAATTGGGATACGTACATATTGTAGTTGAGCTCGGCGTAAAATAAATTCAAATAAACACATTATTTTAATTATTATTGCATAATTGTAATTTTAAATAAATAGTTGATTAAGATTATTGTTTAGTCCACGCTAACAAGAATCTCTTTTGGGATTGATATTTGATAGCATGACGAATATGGTGCGAGTCAACTTTGATAATAACTTGGATCATCTATTATTGCATCATTCAACTTTTAAATAACATTTTCAAAATTAGTTAATAATGATTAATTTGGTATAACACATTTTTAATAAGCAATTAATCATAAGGTTTGTGAGGTTCACCACTTTGACAAAGACACATCGATTAATTAATCGAATTGTCAAATATTTATATATCGGATTATTCAGGGAGGGTGGACGTTTTTAGCGAAGTCATTTTCAATATGATTTTATTCTTCTAGCATAAGAACTAATTAGGTGTGCCGTGGAAGTTTCTATACGTAATCTTTCATTCTTCTCTTAAATGATAAAAAATTATCGACAAATCAATACTTTAATTCAATAGTAAAAGGAAAATTCAAGAAAGGAAATCCGCATTGGAAAATTCATTATCAAGCGAAAAAGTCAAGGAACAACCATCTTATCCGGAAAGAATTGGACCACATCGATTAAATGAATTAGGCCGCTACAAAGGGCCACAAATGCGGAGTTGATGCTACAACATCCATTTTCTTATGAATCTCATTTTCTGAAATTTTTTATCCAACATAAAATTTT
>AYJT01093535.1:0-11138 GCA_001278415.1 Ocimum tenuiflorum | reverse complement strand
GCAGAAAACCCCACCATTGCCGAGCCAGCGCCCTCGAAGAAGGGGAGATCGAGGAAGGCTTTGAAGCCGAAGAACTCCTCCTCAAACGAGGCCAACATCACAGGGGCGGAGCCATCTCCGGTTGCCGCTCCGCCGCCGGAAAACTCCGCCGGAAAGGAGAACCACGAAAGCCTCTCGCAGAAGAAGACGAAGAAAGGTGCTTCGAAGGGGAAGAAGCCTCAGTCGGGTGAGGTTTCCTCTTTCGAGAAGCAGTTGCAGGAACTGCAGGAGCAGCTCGAGAAGATGAAGATCGAGAAGGAGCAGACGGAGGAGATGTTGAGCGTCAAAAACGAGGAACTCCAGAGGCGGGATCGCGAAGAAGAGAAGCTCAAGATAGAGCTCAAGAAATTGCAGAAAATCAAGGAGTTCAAGCCCAATTTGGTTAGTTTTCCCTCGTGTTCAATTTCACCATCATAAACCCTAATTATTGCTTAGCAAACCCTAATTTTTCAATTCAGGCATTTCCTCAAGGGCTAACACTCAAAGACACGGATCAGGAAAAGAAGGAGAAAAAGAAGAAGCCATCGACTCCTTATGTGATGTGGTGCAAAGACCAGTGGAATGAGGTATGTTCATCGTCTTTGTGAAATGAGCCCATAACTAGACCTTCTTTTCTAAAAATGTCTTGAATTTGTGATGTTAACAGGTGAAGAAAGCAAATCCAGAAGCAGAATTCAAGGAAATGTCGAATCTTTTGGGTGCAAAATGGAAAGCAACCACCGCAGAAGAAAGGAGGCCTTATGAAGAGAGGTACCAAGCAGAGAAGCGCGAGCACGAGGCCATGAAACTACTCGAAGACGAACACAAACACAAGACTGCAATCCAATTGCTCGAACAGTATCTTCAGTTCAAGCAGGAGGCAGAGAAAGAGAACAACAAAAAAACAAAGTAAACAGGAAAAAAAAAAAACTCCAATTTTCATTAATGTTGAGTTCATTTCTTGATGTTTCAAATTTTGTGCTGTGATAGGAAGGAAAAGGACCCCTTGAAACCCAAGCAACCGATGTCGGCCTACTTCATCTTTGCCAACGAGCGTCGAGCTGCTCTGCTTGCAGAAAACAAGAATGTGTTGGAGGTTGCGAAGATCACAGGGGAGGAGTGGAAGAACATGACAGATAAACAGAAACAGCCTTATGAAGAGGTATATCGATATCCCAATTTTGGTAGCTATTTTTTGTACAATGAATGGTTTTTTAAACTGGGTTTTGCTTGATGATTGTACAGATTGCATTGAAAAACAAGCAACAGTACATGGAAGAAATGGAAGCATACAAGCTAAAGAAGGAAGAAGAAGCATCCAACCTCAAGCAAGATGAGGAGGAGCTAATCAAACTCCAGAAGCAAGAAGCTCTGCAGCTGCTCAAAAAGAAGGAAAAAACCGAAACTTTAATCAAGGTACCAACCAAAGATCTTTGTGGGGCTTTCCTTAAAATTTTCTGGGATTTTTCAAAAATTCAATCTTTGAGCTTTGTACCTGCAGAAAAACAAAGAAAATCGGCAAAAGAAGAGGAACGAAGAGAAGAATGTCGATCCCAACAAGCCCAAAAGGCCTGCCTCCTCTTTCTTCCTCTTCAGCAAAGAAGCAAGGAAGAATTTGATGGAAGAAAGGCCAGGGATCAACAACTCCACTCTCACTGCTCTCATTTCTGTGAAGTGGAAGGTAAGGTTTTGTTGTTGATGGGATAGTTGTTGTTAATCTTGAATATATAAGTGATGATAATGGTGAAGTGTGATTGTGTAGGAAATGAGTGAGGAAGATAAGAAGACATGGAATGAGAGAGCTGCTGAGTTGATGGAAGTTTATAAGAAAGAATTGGAAGCATACAACAAGAATTTGGCAGCAGAAGGTGAAGCCCAGAAACAAGGATGATTTGAAGATTTTGATGGAGAAAATTAGATGTTCAACTGGGATTTTGTTGAACATGTAAACTTTTATGCTTTTGTTTGAGTTAGTTTGTTGCTGGTTAAGATTTTCATGAGTAATTTCACAGTGCAACTGCTGGTTATTTCTCTCCAATTTAAAGAGCAAATTTCTGATAATTAATCTTCTTCTACAAAACAACATCATTAGCTGATTTATTATTCATTGATAGTAAATAAATTATCCAGAGCAAAAATTAAATTTGCTCTACAAATGATAGTGTCTCATGTTTTCAGATGATAGTGTGTCTCTTAGTAAATTTTAATAATTGTGTTTAATCTATCTTAATGAATTGATTTATAAGAATATGATAATAAGGGTCAAACATACACGATTAACAAATTGTGTGTATTGCATACAAAAAACCAAGATTTTGAGCTCGACTCGAAATTCAAGAGCTTTGATCAAAATTTAAAATAACTCGCGAGCTGACTTAACTCACTCATAAATTCACGGTCTTATCCATAACATCACGTTATAAATTGATAATAGTGTTCAATTTAATATCATATATATTTTCGAATATTTACTCCACTTAAGTCGAGTGCAATGGACCATCTACATTGCGTTGGGCTCCATTATGTTGGGCCAAGATAATCCGAATTCTCACTCCACACATCAGTACATTTAATGATACATCAGTACATTTAATGATGTTACTATTTTTTATTTGTGGAATTAACTAATTATTAATTATTGAATTGCTATCAACTCCAAAAAAAAATTATTAAATTGTTGATGACCTACATATTCCACTCGTTAAATTACAAATGTTGAGTGTACGTTTGGGTAACAAAAGTTAAGATATAGTAACCTTAAAAAAGTACTTCTAGTCATTCCAATGATAATGATCAGAAATACACTATACGTTGGTGGGCCATTAACACGTATGCACTTTTGGAAAAAATTCATCAATACAAAAATTAACTCGACCATACTTTATAAGCAAATTCTGATCGAGAATGACATAATTTGACAATTATATCTTTTTATTATTATAATTTAGTGGTGGCCATGTGCCGGTTCCGGTTCGGACTCGCCGATTCACGGTTCAAAATATGTGGAACCGAAACTGGCCCATGTAAATAAGGTTACGGTTCTGGTTCGGAACCTTGGGAGCACAGTTCTGGTTTGAATCGCCGATTCCGGTTCAATTTCTCCAAAAATAGGGTAATTTTGGCCGGTTCATCGGTTCACGGTTCAAAAAATGTAACATGAACCAGCCCGCCTATTTGGAACCACGTTTTCGGTTTTGAACTGTGTCTAGCCGGTTCTGATTTTAAACCGGAACCACTGGGCTGTTCCAGGCCGGTTCGGCCGACTCCGGTTCAGTTTGGCCACCACTATTATAATTATATTTTCCAACTCACCAGAGGTGGCACTCGTTTGAGAAAGTTGTTGGTAAGAATCCCTAAAGATTATAGCTTTCTGGGTGATTATTTTCTCAGATTTGTTATCCAATAACAATTGTTTTATGTAATTTTACATTTAAGTGAAAAATTCAATTTGACCAAGGCATGAATTTATTAATAAAACAATCGTCATAAAAACATGTATCCACTCTGCTTCCGATATTTTATAATAAAAACTTAAGAAATCCTTCAACACCGTGAGTAGTCTGTAGTCAGCAGAGGAAAAAAATCATAATTTAATTATGTAGCCGTAATTTATATAGTGCCACGTACCAATGTGTAGTAATAATAATAATTAAAAAAAAAGAGTGTTCTTTTTCATGTAAAATAGTTTCTGGTCAAATTTTTTATCGTTAATTGCTTTAAAATCAACCTCAACCTCTTAATCTTATCCTCAACTGGACATCTGTCAAATTAGTTCAGTAATAGCACTACTCAACTATAAACAATAATATGTTCAAAAAAAAACTATAAACAATAATAATTAATTAAAAATCTTGACTTTTAGAAACATTACCACAATACTTAATTTGGCATATAATTTATGTTTGGTCAAATGAGGAATACGAGATATAATTCTTCCTTCATAATTTTCATTCCATACAGTTTTAGTACGCACTAAGATTGCTTTACTATTTCAATCCCCAAAATAGTTCCATCTCCAGCTAAAAACAAATAATTTTCTTGGTTTTGTTTAAAAACAAATAATTCTCCATTTTATTCACCACATAATACTTTTTCCAAATTCCCTTATCTTTCATTTTATTATATATACCAACTATACACATTCTTTTGACTATAATGGACAAACTCAAGTTCAAAATAATTCACAAATCAAGCTTGATCATCTCATTATCCGACTCAACTAATTTCGTTTATACAAATTGAAAACAAGTACATGAAGAAATTCAAACTCAAGTTCGACAAATATCTTGACAAATTGAATTCGAGCTGAGCTCAAACCGAATTCGAGCTTTCATTAACACAACTCGAGTTGAACTTGATCGTAAATGATAAAATTCTAGTCGATCTCAAACTCAGTAAAAATCTCATGAACTAAGATCGAATATCTCACTCCATAAATAATAAATAAGTACTAAAAATGCAAAAAAAAAAAAATTATTGTATAATAATAATATAATAAACAATTCACGATAATGCACTCAGTTATATTATTATATGCAATATTATGTAAATTATGCAAATATAAAATTGATTTGGTACGATTAAAATACTTTCTTTTCCGCGTTTACACGCGCGCTCGTATAAATCAGCTGGGAACGAAGAAGAATCAAATCAATCCACCAACAAACCCTCGAAAATCACATGCCTTCCTCCTCAAACAAGCAGAAAAAGGAAATGGAGAAATCTGCAAATCCGTCGCCGGAGAAGGCGAAATCGAGTGATAATCACGTAATATGGGACTGCGGCAGCTCGCTCTACGACTCATTCGAGCGGAATGAATTCCAAAAACAGCTCGATTCCGCCTTGTCCGCCAGAACTCTGTCAATGCCCCATTTATCCGACCGCCGCCCTCCGCCGGTCAATAAGAAGCCGCCGTCGAAGATTTCTCGCTCCTTCCAGAGGCTGATTCGAGCGGTTTTCAAGCCGAAAACCGCTGCTATTAACAGCAGGGATTCGATCTACGAAGAACAGAAACGAGGATATTTGGATACGATTCCGGAATTCGACGTGTTGATGTCGCCGGAAATTAGACGAACTGCTTCGGCAAGGTTCACTTCTTCTGGAATTACTTGTTCATAAAACCTCTCTACCGATAAACATAGTTTTAGTTTGGGTTTTGGTTTTGAAAAGTTTGGGCAATTTCACAAAGAGGCGATGGTCAACGTTTGATTGTACATGTTTATCACTATATTGATTCTGTGCATATTTAGCTAATATGATTGGGAATCGTTTCTTTCTTTATTCTGCTTAACAAGTATTTATTAAAATTCATTATATTCATCCATTGGTGGCTACTCGCGGTTGAGATCCTCTGTTGCACGTTCCGAATTCTCTGTTATACATTGTGTCATATTATTTGGATTATTGACATGTGTACTAATTATCGATGATCAATCAGGTTCCTAAAAAATAAAGATTTTATTATAATTGATCTCCCTTAATTTAATGTGTAACACCATTGTATAATAACGGATTCAGAGTGCATTGAATGATGAAACGTGTGAAGATGATTTATCTCCTTTAATTTAGTAAGCTCGTCAATTATTTGGACGTATCAATGTGACATAATATCTGACACCATTATCTAACAAGGAATTTTAGTTGGTACTCCTCTTATCAAATTATATGGTTCATTTGGACTCTTGCACGTATCTTAATTTTTTTTAAATCTAAATATTCAAATAAACTTCTAATATTACCCTTTTTGTTTCTTTGATATTTCATATCTATTAACATAAAAATTTAACATTTTGACTTTTCAATAATAATTTTTTTATTTTTAAGATTATTTAAGAGTATATTTGCAAAATAATATAAAAATTGACAAATATAAAATTAGAACACCCTTAATAAACCATATGGTTGGGACTATGTTTCTATTGGAGTTGGATATTTTAAATTAAGATTTTAAGATGTTTGTTTCAATTTATTCTGGGATAAATTTATAATAATTTATAAATAAGCATTATTTTATAATGATTGCTAAAATGGATAAAACAGGGACGTCCACGTGTTACGTATAAACTAATACAAGTTGTCATTACGTGGGAGGAGTGGCATAACAATTCTTCACCTTTGAAGTTAAGACAACCATTACGAATTTAGACGGTATAATTATTAATTATTCTGTTTAATGAAAAGAATTCGTCTTACTCTTTAGACAATTTTACAAAAATTTACTCTTAAAATTGTGGTTAATTAAACCCTGAATCATCTACTTCTCTAAGCATTGAAGAACATAAACAAATAGCGGACAGCTTTTCCGTTGACCACGTACATAATTTAAAATTAAATAATGCAACGTGAAAAATGATAAATCACATATCATCATAGGTTTAGATTCTATAAAAAAACCCATAAAAAATAGAAACGAAACGGGTCATATAATCAATAAGATATTCGGTTTAGTTTTTTTTTTTTCAATGTTGGATGTTTTCTTTTTTCTTTATAAATAATGCTTGTTATTTAATAGTACGCGTACTTATCTTGAATTTTACGAGAACTGAATTTTTCTTTTACGGGCCTCTTTAAACAACTTTTTTGGTGGTGGTTATTTTTATTTACCCTTCGAAGATAACAAAGAACAAACTGAATAATATTTTGAGATGGAACTAATTATTACACAAACAAGTTATAATACATTTCATGAAGTCAATACTTAATTTAATGCAGTTTAAAATTAATATATTATATAAATCTTATAAGTTACTATATCAAAATTGCTTTGTCGTATGCATATGTATCAATAGAATATTCGCTCGAAGAAGGTGTCAATAGAATGGGCAAAGAGGTGCTGATTTTGGAGGAGATATAAAATATCTCCAAAATAGAATATGTAAATAGGTGGTGGATGATCTTGTATAATTTGCTCATATAAAAATAGGAGAAATACATATATAGAATAAATAAAGACCTGGATATTCTATCCATTAGAATGGGTTGATGATTTTTCAAACTTTTAATGTAATTATCCTTTCTTACACTCCAACTCAAACTTAAGGGGAACGAAGATATAAGTTATGGTTTGTAATTAAAGAATGTTTTGTTATGTAAGCTATCGTAGTTATATATTTTTACTTGTAGAAATTATTCGGTCAAACAAGGTGTACAAGACAATTTACATCTTATTAATTTGTTTTTGAGAGAAAATAAAGTAAAGAAATAAAAATATATCCACCTAAACCCGGGGTGGCTGTGGCAGCTGACATGGCTGCCATGTCAGCGTTAACGCCCACATTTGTGAAAATTAACACCAGGGATGAAATTGAATAACACAACTAATAATATATTTGTCCCCCAAATTTAACATAGAATTACATAATTTTGCATATTTTTTCACACAAAGAAATGGGCTGACCCACGCTCAAATTAACGGTCTCAGATAACACCAATCGAAGCCCAATACCGCAAAACAATAATTAAACAAATATTCCAAAAACCCCCAAATTGAATTAAGGGTTTTAGAGACCCAAATTGCCCTCTAGGATTAGTGTGTTCAGTTCCAGTTCGTCTCCATTTTGTTCGAGCTTTCCTCGAATTGCATTTGTTCCAGTTATCCCAATTTGTATCTTTCGATTGATTTCTAGAAGCCGAGATGGATAAACCCGTTCTGCTACTTGATAAAGGTACAAGATGCACAGCTTGGAATTACAGCGGCGAGAGAATGGTTGCAGGACTCGTTGATGGTTCCTTGGCCATTTATGATTCCTCCGATCCAGCTTCCTCAAACTTCACTTGTACCTCCAGATTTAAGGTCAGCACATTTTTTATCCTCTCTCTTAATATAGTTTGTTTTGCAGTCTTTTGGGACGATGAGTTTTAGTTTGATTGGCAGTGGGGAAGTTGGTTACGTTAGTGCTGCCACTATTAGGTGTAAATTAGAGGGCTTGAGGTCTTGAGCAGAATTCGGTTGATATAATGTGATTTTCGTATGTATTGCGATTCCTTCTATGCGCGGCATTTCATTTTTAGTTATTTTCCTGACTGCTTTGGGACTGTCTTGTCTTGGTTTATTGACTATATAGGTACAGAATAGTAGCATTTTGAAAGTGGTCTGGGCTCCACCGGAATATGGGGATGCGGTTGCTTGCATTAGCGAAGATGGCACTTTGTCATTGTGGGAGGAGGTCATGGAAGGTACACGCTGAATTTCCCTGTGAATTTTGCTACAAAGATTTTAAAAAAGTTGAAATTATTGTTAGAGAAATAGTATTACGGAAAACACATTGTTTGATTCGTAAATTCTTTTGTTTCTTACTTATTGTGGAGGGCTACTAGGTCGGTATGCTATTATTAATACGAGGAATAAGTGGGAGTTCCCCACTTTTTCTCTGCTTCTCTGGATCTTGCTATGTCTGATTTGTGTTCATATATTTTTTGCATATCCACATTCTGCCGTGTTCTCTTCTTCCCACTACATGTAGAAGGAGCTTAGAATCTCATTCTTTGTATTTGTTATCCTTTAGATACCGAGGCACCTCACTGGAAGATGTGCAAATGCTTTGATAGAAACACAAGTCAAGTTCTCGACATTCATTTTGGAGATGGTCAAACGTGTCTGAAATTGGTTAGTATTAATTTTACTTTCTTAAAATTGGTATTGCGTGTGAGGGTGGATTTTTTTTTTTGCTATTGTGAACTTTATTCTCTTTTTATGCATTATTATGGACTGTGATAAAATCTCTTCTATAATAAAAGAATGTATTCTTTTGAATGAATAATTATTTATCGAGCATCTTATACTTAAATAACTCTTGGAGCATTTATTGACAAGCTAATTCTTGTGAGAAATATTGTCTCATTGTGAAAAGAGTGTGTACGCAATGAAGACAAGTATTGAGACTTTCTGATATCTACTTAGGACGTCCCCTTCTCATATCAATTGTTTCTTCCATTTTATACTATTTTTGAGTTCTAGCCTGTGCATCTTGCAGCCTCCATTAACTTGTATTGAGGAATCACAACCATTCACCTAGGCTCCTTAAGAAAGTGGAGGTTGATAGCTAATTATTTCAGGCTCTGCCTGCACAGAATTGATAAATCATTTATTAAAGGAATATAGAGTGCATGGGATATGGAGGGAAGAATGGATGTAGATGTTGGAAGGAAAGAAGGGAAGCATCTATCCGCTTAGATGTTTCCTGATACAATCTTCCTAAAGTAAACCTTGTACTTATATTTCTTGCATAATGCATAGCCTGAGTTAGCTTTGCAAGTCCAAGATGAAGTGCATATATGATTTATTTCATGTTTGAGGAAGTTCAGAAACTAAATTGACAAGACAAAGTTATATCACTAGAATAAAGTTTTGGATGGAATAGTTTTTCGTGAAACGTGATGAAGGAAGACAATATTAGAATCATGTCCTCATATGCAGCAGATGCCCTTGGAATTAAACAGTTGTCATTGTGGAGTTGTGTTCCATTTCCAGAGTTTGACCTGCATCCTTGTTATCACGTGGCTAGGTTATCTCCTTTTTCATTCAGAATATTGTTTTCTTTTCAGTAAGTTCATTGATTTATTGCATTCTCAGTAGCTATTTTGATGACTCCTTGGTCATGTCAAATATCTTTTTTTTGCTTGTTTATGTTTCTAAACCTGGCACTTTGTTGAATGTGAAATATATCTGTATCATTGCTTATATATAGCATTTTAGTGTACAAAAACAGACTTCTAAACAAATTTGAGAATGATGAAATGCCCATGATCTGCTACAAAAATCATTCTTTCCTAACTCTTTCCTCCACAGGTTGCTGCATATTCTGATGGACAAGTAAAAATCTATGAGCTCCTAGATACGCTTGAACTGGAGAAGTGGCAACTTCAGGTTCCATTTGTTGCTATCTAAAGTTGTATATTGTATACAATTTTATTTTTGCGGTCATACTTTCTGTTCTGCTTCTGATGCATTTGGATATTGCCTACAGGCTGAATTTCAAAATGTGATTGATCTGGTATCCAAGTTTGGGAATGCTTCCTGCCTATCTGCATCCATCTCGTGGAATCCACAAAGAAGTGAAGTCCGACAATCAAGTTTTGTTTTGGGTTTTAGTTCAAATACTCCAGCACTAAATTCTGCAAAGGTACATGCTTCTTTTTTTGCTTCAGATTACGCACGGTTGCCTCACTCAAGTGAACTATATTTCTGTTGGATGTTAGTCAATTTATCTTATTCTGAGTGAATGCCACTGAGTGTAAGACCTTTTTTTTTTGGAAGATTATACCTATTGAATTCGGGTTTTCCAATAAGATTCTTTTTTATGCGAGCCTGTGATTGAAATCTACTTCATTTCAAACATGCTTATACTGTAGTCATGTTTGTGTGTTCATTCATTAGTATAGCAGCCTTATAGTGTATCATCTTTGGGTGTTCATTCATTAGTATAGCTGGTTAATGCTAATAAAATCTACTGCTTCTGTGATCATATGTTTCTGGAGTTTGAAGCTTTGTACTGTGTACTCAATAGGTTTGGGAATTCGATCTAGATCATCAAAGATGGCTTCCAGTTGCAGAGCTGTGTTTGCCAGAGGACAAAGGTGATAAAGTCTCTGCAGTTGCTTGGGCACCAAATATCGGAAGGTATCAACTCATTCCCCTGGCTTGCTTACTAGTTCCACTTTGTGGATGAAGCTTGAAAATAAATCTTCGGCAACCCCCTTATTGTTGATTTCTGTGCAACTCATTGAGAAAGTACATTTTTTAAAGTTGCGAGGCGTGGGTCTTGGTTTAAGCTTGCAGGATACTTTTGATTGTTCTATTATAAATATTTATTTTGCGTAAAAAGCACAAAAAACGAATATACTTTAGTAACAAAAACCATACCAGATTAAGAAAACTGAACACAAATTGGATGCATGCAAATGTGGCATTTTAAAATGTGTTCCATGGATATGATTTGGTTTTCACTTTGACGGAATTTTGATTAGCAGATGGTTTTGTATTTGCTCAGGCCTTATGAACTGATAGCTGTTGCAACGCAAAAGGGACTATCAATCTGGCAGCTTGGTTCAAACCCTGACCCTGATGGGAGGCTTTCAGTCCATAGGGTTGCTTTGCTCTCGGTCAATGACAATGAGGTATT
>AYJT01093521.1:0-10075 GCA_001278415.1 Ocimum tenuiflorum | reverse complement strand
AGATAAACTATTTCTTGAATATACTGCAGCCTAGACCAGCAACTCGTCCTCAAGTCACCTCAGCTGTGATTACAATTTATATCTCATTTAGGGTTACCGATCATGCAATCTACTGCGATCTCCTATGCGCTATATGATCCACCCTATTTATTCGAGATAAACGGACTAGTTGTTATATGAAACGCATGGAAACAGTTAATTTTGTATACAACATAAACAAAGCTTTACGTATACCAAAATCCAACAGTGATTCATTAGCACGTAAATCAAATTAAAAAATAATATTAGTTGCGATTTGATATTTTTTGGAAGGGAGATAAATATTTACACTTCACTACTTTTAATATATGTATTTTGCATGTATGGAAGTGAAAAAGGAGGGAATTTCCCCTCCGATGAATAGTTAACCACTACTTGACTTTATTATATAGATAGATGTATAGTTAGATTTACCGAAACTTTTTGTTGATGTTGAAATTTGCAAAATTTTAAAAATTTATGTGAAAATATGACAATGTTATGTTAAAATTTGCATCATTTGAAAGTTTATGAGAAAATTGTAAAATAAGTAAATATGATGTTGAATTCGCAAAAAATTAAAAGATTATATCAAAACCTGTAATCTTTGAAAATTTATGTGGAAATCGTAAAAGTGAGTAAAACTTATATTAATTCTTGCAATTAAACCTTTATTTTATATGTGTTCATGTAAAACGGCGGAGCATGAAGAGAGATTAATTTGATATGTAAATTGGACTAAGAACCAAATAATTATCATCATTTGAAACTTGAAGTATATGCGATGATATTAGTTATTTTATACTTTTGTATAATAATGGATGTGAATGAATCATTAATGAGTTAAAATTCTGTCATCTGTTATGGTAAAATTCTTAGAACATGAAACAGGGTTTATTTAGTTATTAAGTGGCTAGAATTGAAAAGCGCCACAGCTGTGTATTTTTTGTTTGCAAGCCCATTCCAACTGGGAATTGCAATGCGCCCCGGAAGTAGTTAACAAATCACTCTCTTTTCTTTTTTCTTTCTCAGAAAAAAATCGCTTTCTTTTTCTACTCGGACCACATGGTGCTGTTGTGTCGGAGGTTTATTGTCTTTACTTTGGTTTTTCATATTTTCAAAAGTATATGCTTCTCATATACAGGGCCGACTCTGACAAAACGAGGACCACATGGTGAATTTTTGAATCCCTAAATTTTTCTGCACAAATATTTTAGAATTATAAAATTGTTATGTGTAGCGGATCAAACTAAAAATAAAGAGGAGTGTAAATTGACGATAAATCGGTGTAAATGGGCAAAGCTATTCAGCTCTTGACTAAAAAACTTATTAAATAAACATATTAAATTTAAGATAATCATAGCTCGTTAACTAAAATTAATATAAAAATATAAATTACACGATTTCAATAAATTAAACGCACAACCATGATGGAAAGAAGTATAAAATAACACAATAATATTTGAGCATAATGTTGTCATGATATCTCATGTTCATATTATATACTAGTTTATTCAATTTTCTTTTGATATAGTTGAATGCACATATGATTTAACGATTTCAACTCTAAAAATTTTTGTTGTATTGTAACATTTATCATCAATAATATTTTGCATATAAATTTATAATAAAAAATACTTAAAAAAGCAGTATGCAATTTTGATAAATTTAAGAACTTCAAGAATTGATTATACTTTAGATGGTAAATACGTTTATCTTATTTACAAGTAAGAATAAACTATTCGAATCGATGGAATATTTCAGGCATTTTTTTTGAGTTGGGGGATGTGGGAGTGGGGATTTGAACCGTAGACCTCTTTCACTCGAAGGGTCTTACACACGAGTCTCCACCACTGGGCTGTCCTGGAAGGGACATATTTTAGGCATCTTAAAACTTAACATAGTATCAAAATAAGGATAATATTTCATGATTAAATAAAAAGTTAAAATTAACTGAAAAAAATTTCTAATTATTAAAAATATGATGTATATTTGACTTCAAAAAAAGTGATAGAAAGTGCAATGAATTTTCGTTGCACTACAACAAAAAAAAAAAGATAAAAATGAAGTTAAACAAAAAATAAAATAGAATTATTTTTAATATCTATTAAATATATCTAATGAAAAATAATCAGGGGGCCTGGCCGGCGCTCCTCCCCGCCACCTCCAAGGGCTGGGCTTGCTTAGACAATATTCCTCAATCGCGGAACATTCTTAATATAGATGATAATTTTGCAAGAGGTTTGGTTGGTGGATTTTACAATGAGCAAATGTAATAAAACAAAAATATATTATTTGGTTGGTAATTTTGGAATAATACCCATATATCTGATAATCATTCAAATTTGAATTTCATTCTCATTCTCATATCAAATCCATATCCATGACTATTTCGGATAATTTATCCTAACGCCATATTGATACACTGGAAGGCATACACTTTCTCTTTATTTTATTTCTTCTTGAATAATTCCTCCAAACTTAAGAAGTGATTTTCACGATGCATTAATTGGGCCACCATTCCGCTGCAATATGTATCCACGACCCTCACCGAACTTCATGAGATTAACGATTATCATTCCACTCAAACGAATCAAAGCTATACACGTATCATATAATATTGTCTAGTAAAATGAGGAATTTAATCTTCAAAGTTTTTATAAAAATTTAACTCTTTAATCTTCTTAAATCTGTTCTTCGTGTAATGTTAATGATTTTTCTTTTAGTAAGATAATGAATACGAGCTAAATGAGCTGGACCGTTAACGAGGGAGTGTTGAAAAAAAAAAAATGGTCGAATCCTAGTTTCCAACCTAAATCATTCCAATTTATGGTCATTTTTTATTTGGCAATGATGAAAATCCCACCGTCATTTATTTATCAACCGCCAAAACGGAAAAAAGAAGGCTAGGTAAATAGTAAAATGTTCCTGAAATAAATCAGAGGCTTTTTCTCTCCAAGCTCAAAAGGAATCGGAGTAGATCTAGATCCGACATCCGGTTCTTGTGCTCACTCTATAGGTTTTCCATTTTTAGGTGGATTCCTTGCTTAGTTTTGCATTATTTTCCTTTAATATCAATTTCTTTTCCTCGTATAGTTTGAGTTAATTGAGTGTTTACTCGGACATTTTACATTTCATGAATGTCGGATTTATTCGTTTTGTTTATTGTTTGTTTGATTTTGTGAAATTCAGCTGTTAGAGTAGCGCGTTTTGATTGATAAATCTGGGGTTTAATGAGATAATGCGGATTTACCCGCCATTCACAAACTTGAATTAGCCGATCCTAGATTGATGTTTGAGCAAATTGATTTGCTTATAATGCGTCTGCTTCCTTGATTGTATCAGCTGATGCAAATTGTGTTAGTTGATCAGTTGATGAAGAAATATAATTTCGCCTTTCCGGCTTTTCAGATTGATCTCTTTTATGTGCAACTGCAATTGCTACTTTGAGCTTCTGTGTGCTAGCACTAGATGGGAGTAGGTTTCGTAGATAACCTGTGGAAATATGTATTCTCCAGTCTAATTAAAACTAAAATTGAACTTAAGCTGCTCATGTCTCATTCATTTTCTTGCCTGTCTGTGTGCATGCTGATCTCAATGGATAATTCGTGAATCTTTATGTAGTATAGACATATGCATTCGCTGCTGGAAGTTGTTATCATACTTTTTTTTTTTGCTTCCGTATTTCTGACCTCAAAGAGTCGGACTTATTTTATAGTGTTTTCAATCCTATATCTTGCAGATTATTACATTTGTAAAACGATGTCGAGGAGGCCCAATACATCCCGTCGCTTTACAGACAATGCAAACATTCCTTTTATGGGTGCTTTGCATCCCAAGTCTCGTCCATCTCCTCTATTATCTATAGGATTAGTCGTGGTGGTAAAAACTATTGTTGTTTATTTTAACTTTCTGCTATTAAACATATCACGATGCTGCTTGCCCACGTCACAGGAATAGCAAAGATGCACCTCCAAACACACACCCTCATTTATATAATTATATGCATATTTGCTTAAAAATGATGACACATTTTCTTAGTGTTATGGATCATCTACTTCTCATAATGATGTGTGGCATGGATTATTGTGCCATTAACTTTTGATTTCATGGCAAGAAAGTGACCACTTACTTTTCTGCAATGTTCCAGGGAGCGCTGCTCATTGTCGGGTATTTGTATCATGGTTCAGGTTTGTTATTGATCTATATAGATTTGAGATACATATCATATTGATAGTCAATCAGATAGGGAAGCATGCAAGGGCAAGAATTTTATCATATAATGATTGTTACCATTGCTTTTGATAAGCTATTTACATGAGGATTTGTTAGAATCTACTTTTGTTTGGTGTCATTTGACTTTTGTGTTTTGGTTCTTGGCAGGCTCCAAGAGTGACCATATAGCTGCTTTAAATAGAGCCGACGGTAACTACCAATGACTTAAAGTGTATCCCCTTGTATTATAAGAAGTTTCTTGCTTGCTTCTACACCCCTTAGTTTGATATAAACGCGATTTATACATTTTTGTTTTATCTTAGTCTGGTGCTTTGGGATTACTATGGTTCTCTGCCTTACAAAACGAAAACATCATTATTGAAACTCTGTTTTCCATTTCCCTCTTGTGAGAAATAGTCATTCAGTTGGTACATCGAGGTTGCTTCAATTAAATTAGCTACATAGGTTTTTTCCTGGAAAATCAAGATTCTCTCTTGCATTGCAATAACTTTGATGAACTTATTTTTCCTATAACAAATATTTTGTAATTTTGTAGAGGTAATGTACTTCATTAGCACGAGTATTTAGAAAATAATATATATATATAGGGATCGACTCCCATGAGAAAGGGGTTGTATATGAGAAATGAGAATAAATTTCATCAATCTATGCGGACACATCTATCAAGCTGAAAAAATCCGTGCACGTAATATCTCAATTTGACATCTTGCAAGGTTATTATTGTAAAAATTTTTCATGTGCATAATATACGTTAATTCATATTATGCCTATTATTCTATAAATGCAAGCATGTTATCGTATGCATGTTATTGCATAATCATATGCATGTTTCAATAAAAACTATGCATAATTACCTATATCTAACACATTTTATGGGAATTAAGGCATGTATGCATGTTTACTACAAAATACTGGATGTTTTTATAGAAAACCACACATATTTCAATCTAATTGTATGCATATTCATGTTCTAACACACAATTCGTCAATAAAATCACCAATTTGTATTTTTTATGAGATTTTGTCCGAAAGTATGCATTTAGGATTTCGTTTGAAATATCATTAATTGCCTTTAATTTGATATATGATATGAGAAAAAATAATTTAAATCGAGTGAGTTGAGTTCATTAAAAGTTTTGTGCAGTTCTAGAGGAGAGGAAATACAAAAGAGATAGAAAAAAGGAATCTAATACCTTTTTCATGTAGATACTCTTAAAAATCCGAGACATGCTGCAACATACATGCTTACCGAAAGGTTAAATCTGGACCACAAATTGGAATTTTCAACGGACGAAATTTATTCTCATTTCTCACCAATCACCAAAGATGTGTTCTCATATGATCACACACCTATATTTATATATATTGCACATACATATATAATTAAAAATTATCATGCTTTCTGAAGAACAAGTTACAAAATAAAAAAAAGCATAAAACATTCAAACAAAAAGATCTCAACCGTATATTTTTCAAATCCTATGGCTCAGATTCATTCTTATTTCTCATCTTTACTTTTTGTTCTCACTTGATCTCTTCTCTCTATATATGTGTGTGTGTGTGTGTGTAATCATTGATTAGTAACATACATTGCAAACTAAGCAATTTTATCTGAAGGGTTCTGTGCTGTCTCATGTGAAGTCTGCTTGCTGTTCTGCATTTGATCTACTAAGTAACGTTATCGTGTTAATCTGATTGCTGCTTTTTGAAGGTTTATTTACTTTTGAAATGCTTGGATGATTAAGGAGATAATTCATCATGCACTACTTCGTCTTTCTCAGCCTTATTTTGCTTGGATTCATTTCCGGAAAATAAGTAACCTACTATTGGGTATTGATATGAAAAATAATGTTGGACTTATTTAATCCTGCAATGTGCAGGTGGAGATTCTTGTATTCTTGAACTTCAAAGATTGATACCCATCTTTAAGAAATCATATGGTGATAGCATGCGAAAGGTACTGCACGTAGGCCCTGAAACCTGCTCAGCAGTATCTCAATTGTTAAAAGAAGATGACACTGAAGCTTGGGGTGTAGAACCATATGAATTAGATGATGCTGATGCCAACTGCAAGAGTTTTGTGGGCAGGGGCATTGTACGTGTGGCTGATATCAAGTTTCCCCTTCCGTACAAGCCTAAATCATTTTCTCTTGTCATCGTGTCAGATGCATTGGATTACCTGTCACCAAAATATCTTAATAAGACTGTTCCAGATTTAGCAAGGGTAGCATCTGATGGCTTAATCATATTATCTGGTAATTCCTTACGGACCTTGGTTCCCATACCCTTTGATCAAGCTTACACATGTGTCCCATAATAAATTATCCCATATTCATTACTTGGGGATTATGTTGCCAACTTTCTGACATTGGTGGAATCTTTTTGTAAGTTTTATCTATGTGCGAACATGTTAATTTTTTTGCATCTTAAATGTGTAGAGGACTGAAGATATTACATGATGTGTTTCACTGCCCTGGTGAAAATTGCTACTGCCTTGGTTAATGATTCAGTATTTAGTCAATTGGATATGATAGAGCATATTTGCCAGGCTTTTGATTGGCATAATATTGCATTTAATAGCAGGAACCATTACCTATACCAAAGTGCTTATGCTCATCAGGTGTCTAATGGTGGTGAGTGTTTGCTAAGCCAGTTGTAGTTAGTCAAGTGATGCAGTTGTCCCTTGTCTATCTCCTGCTTCCTAGAGATAAGACGTTAAGAATGCAGCTAGATCCTAGAGTACTTAAAAAAATTTGAAGGATACCATTTTTATTTTCAGTTTTTATACATACCAAGAGATCCTAAAAATTTGATGTGATTTCTATTTGTATGTACGAAGAGAATCATGAGAGTTCTGTTGTACCCATCTTCACTTATGATGGACAAATTCAAGCACTCTAGCCCAGGAAACTTGTTGGAGTTCTTTGGGGAAAATGATATATGGCAGTGAGATGAAACCATTCTTGTAATTGTGAATCCAGCTATTACATGGCCATGCCTTCTTTTAGCAACAGTAATCATGTCAATTTGTAGTTTGGTTAGCAAGCTTAGGCTTCATTAAGTAGACTAACATTGCACGAGTGCCTAGTGCACCCAGTGTTATTCTATTACCATTAGCACTGAGCTTGTACGCTAATTTAGGGTACTCAAGTTTGCATGAGTATAAACGTCCATATATATAAATGATGGCTTGATCTGATCTTGTATTCTCATCCAGTCACAAGTTCTAGTGCACTATTGGTCATTGCTAATTTATGTGAATGTAGGTTATCCAGGTCATCAAAGAGCTAAATTGGCAGAGCTATCCAAGTTTGGGCGCCCTGTAAGTATATCTTGCTTCTTTCACACGTAATACTTGGTTCACACACACATCATAGGATGCTTATAAATTGTGATGATCGACCATATACAGTTGATCTTTACCATTAGTATTTTTATGGCTATGTGAGATATGTTGTTGTTTGATTAGGAATATTTCCCTCTATGGTCAATTGGTCTGGTAGTGTGCTGGTGGCCCAACTTATAAATCCACAACATTGTCCAAGGGTTGAAAATCATGTTAAATGTTCAAAATTCTGAACTTAAGTATATTTGTTTTGTTATGTAAACATTTACATTTGTTGATTCAGTCCTCCAAAACTGAAACCCTCAGTAAAGATTTCGAGCTCCCTCCATGACTTCATTAATTAAAAATAGGGAACCATTACAGTCACCGACCGATTTTTGCCCATATTTCTTTTGCAGTGCAACCTGAATCTTTTCTTTTTGGCCATTTACCTTCCAAAACTTCTTTGTTTTATTAGAATTATGTTGAATATCCTTTAGCTTAGAAAACAGTAAAAGAGGTGGATTAACTTTGGAAATAAGTAAACCAGCTGCAAAATCAGTTTGCTACAGGGGGTTTAGGGGGCATTGAGAATTCTTTTTGAAGAGGCTGACAATTGGCTAAAAACAAGGTGAAGTTGCCAGGTGAGTGGAAAGTGGATGTGGTTAGTTGTAAGTTGTAATTGTCTCTAAATATAATGGAAATAACGGTTCCAAGTGTAGTTTGAGCTGGTCTTCATATGCAAGGAAAGAAATGATAAATTTAAGCTATAAAGATGGAAAGAATGAACGATAAAATTTTAGCTGCATCTTAGGTTAAATATCTCATAAGCTTGTGATTCTTCATCAACTTCCATCTGGTTAATAAACAGCTCCGTTAGTTCAGTAGTAATAACTGCTAGACAACTCATATTTCTCTTATAAGTTAATGACATTATTGCTTAAGTAGTTGATGTTTGTGGTGTAGGCCAAATTCCGGAGCTCATCGTGGTGGATTAGGTTCTTCATCCAAACCAACTTAGAAGAGAATGAAGCTGTGACGAAGAAAATTGAACTGGCAGCGGCTAAGCAATCATACAAGCCTTCTTGCCAAGTTTTCCACCTTAAATCCTTGTACTGATTGGCCGATCAGGTAGTGAGTATTCTTTGTCAGAGTAGTGACTATCCAGCATGTTCGGTTCTTACACTGTTAAATTATTGTTACCATATGTGTCATTTTGTCCGTTAGTATACCAACACAAGGCATCACGGTTGTTGAATTCAAAATTTTGTTCATCTTTATTAGCATCGTACAGATCATAGCATCATTGTACGTTGTTTTGTTATAGGAACGAATGCTGTTTATTGGACCACAAATGTACTTTATCTATCTACTTAATGAAGAATTTGATTATTTGTCTATGAATTTATTCTTCTTTATTTGGCTTGTGGTATCCTCTCTGGCAAGGCTAATCATAGATTCACCAAGTCCTAGTTAAAAGTTATCGATCTTTCAAATATGTAGCTTTTTTTTAAAAAAAATATTTATTAAAGGGGAATTGTTGGGTGTCAAATTTGGCACTAACAAAATCACCTAGACATGTGATGAGTCCCACGTACCGGTCCAACATGAGACTCATCTCATTTATGAGTGATCTGCTTGTGCCAAAGTGTGGCATAAAATTCCCCCAGTTAAGACCATTTCCTCTTACATAAGCTGTCAACAGTGAGAACAAGTAGCTTTCTTGAATTATTGATTTAATCCAATTTTAATGAGTTTGTCGAATTATATGCACGTAAAGCTTTCAGATATTTGTAATATTTTGGAGTTGGGAGGGAGGGTTAGAATTTAGAGCCTTCGGAGGAAAAGAAAAAGTAAAAAACTAAAGTTCGGAATTCTACTGTTTACTTGCACAAATTATCCGATCAAGTTATAGTATATTTTAACATCAATCTTTTGGACTGAATAATAACTGCCATATTGAAAAATAAGGATCTCAGACTCAGAGTCAAATTTACTATATTCCTAATCTCTCATAAAAGTTGCCGTATTGGTATATGGTAATACACTCATAATAAATGACAATCTTAAAGTAATTTTTATAACATTAGAAATGATAATAGGCGAAAAGGTAATAGTTTTAGCATTATAACAATATTTTATGCATAAATACACAAATATCAATACCTTTTAAATTATATATATATATAGAGATTTGATATACCGTCCAACTAAAATAGACACCTATGGTGAGCAAACACGTTTCTCTCTCGAAATTATCATTACTCTCTCTAGAGAGAATTGTGAAATTAAGAATGAAAAAGAAATAATATATGAATTTAAAGAAGGAAAAAGGTGTTTTTAGGAAAAAAAGTATATGATATTTGGAGGGAGGAAGATTAGGAAAATGAATAAAAAATAGTGAAAATATAATTTTGTGATTTGATGCTCACTAGAGATGTCTATTTTAGTTGAGCGACATATCAAACCTTTCTCTATATATATTTTTTTAAAAAG